>VMDO01040687.1:0-11741 GCA_007922755.1 Pedetes capensis | reverse complement strand
GCAATAGAAAAATCTATTAAAGTTACTTAACAAAATAACAAGTTAAAGGGGAAAAACTGATCAGATCTTCTTTAATGATTTCAGGAAAACAATTACTAAAATTCTAGATCTATTTGTGATTAGACAAACAGTAAATGGGGAATGAATTGTCCCATAACATGAAAAAGGATTCCTTAAAAAACAAAACAAAACAAAAAAACCCTACAGTTAATATCACACATAATGGTGAACTATCGGGAATTTTTCCTTGATTGTAAGGAAAAAGAGGAGATGCTAATCTCGGTTTCTTTTCAACATTGTACTTACTGGATGCTCTGCACAGAACAATGGAGAAAGGAAACTCAGAGGGCACGGAATTTCATTTTGTCATCTATGACTGTTAATACACAGGACAAATGGGTTTTCAGAAGGAATTGTCTTTGTTTAGGAAATTCTCTTGCTAAATTACTAGTGGGGAGTGGGGGAGGGGGTTGGACTGACAGCATCCAAGGTACTGACAATAAGGTAGCTTAAGAACTAACTCTCTCTCTCTCTCTCTCTCTCTCTCTCTCTCTCTCTCTCTCTCTCAGTGGAGTCTCATGGCCCAGCCTAATCTCAAGCCATCCTCCTGCCTCAGCCTCCTGAATAGATGGGACTGCAGGCGTGCAAATACCCTCCTCCTTCCACCAGCTGCTTTTTGTTGGAAATAGTGTTATTTGGGGTTGGGATTTGGCTCAGTGGGTAGAGCACTGCCCTGCAGTCTCTGAGGACCCGAGTTCAATTCCCAGCACCGCAAAAATGGGAGAAGGACCTGGCAATCCACTCCCAAGGCAATCCCGAAACAGGCATTGAAAACCCTATGAGGGTCACTATGAGTCGGATACCGACTCGAAGTCATCTAACAACAACAACAACAAGGTTCTAGAAAAGCATGAGGCTGTAGCAGCCAATGTGTCTAGAAAAAGATTTGCGAAGTGAACATGGGAAACTTTACTATCCAGGGACTGGTGATGTAGCTCAACCGCAGAGCACTTGCTTAGCATGCGCAAGGTTCCCCAAGTTCAATTCCCAGCACCCTTCCAAAACAAAAAGCTTTGCTTGTGAAAAGCTTGTGATTCTTGCTGGCAAGGTTGATTGATAGTACATATACTTGCCCGAGTTGCTAGGCTACATTGACACAGGAAAGGAAAAGTCCTGAAGAATATTTTAAAAGGTTCACTGGAAACATTAGAACTCATTCATAGACAACGTTCCTGCTTCTTCCTATGCTTTTGAAACATTTTCTCTAAGTAAGAAACTGTCCAGAGACTATGGACTATGAAAAGGAAAACAATTTATTTTAGGACTCCTCCTTTCCCAGTGAATAAACATTTGATACTAGGATACCTGGGCAGTTAACCTATGTCAAGGTACAAATTAGTTAAATTGAAAAGTGAATGCCACATTACTAATTTAACCTGGAAGGAATAGGTTTGGAACCTATAGGAAGGAATCTATTTGGAATACAGAATAAGGTGTCTGTCTGTCTGTTTGTTTGTTTATTTGTTTTGTGGTACTGGGGGTTGAACCCAGGGCCTTGAGTTTGCATGCTCTGCAAATCCTGGACCACTGAGCTGCGCCCCCAGCCCATTTTTTTTACTTTTTGAGACAGGGTCTCGCTAAATTACGCAGACTGCTTCTGGTCTCAAATTTGTGATCCTCCCGCCTCCGCCTCCCCAGCCGCTGGGATTACAGGCGTGCGCCTGCGCCTGCCGTGCCTGGCTTACGTAAGGTTTTTGATATGAACTATGACTAGTTCTCACTATGGTCAGAAAAGACTATTACTATTTTGTTGCTATTTTTAGCAATCAAATCACATACTTATTTTTATTATATATGTTTGTTTGTTTTTTATTTATTTTGAGACACAGTCTCACCATGTAGCCCAGGCTGGCCTCGAACTTACACCAATCCTCTTGCCTCAGGCTCTGGAGTGCTGAGATGACACTACCATGCGTGGCTAGTCAAATTGCATCATTCTTTAAATTAAAACATACTAGTGGAAGCATCAGCTTTAGTCTAATCAATAGATTTAGACAATATAAATATTCTGCAATGTAAATATTCCGGAGGGACAGCAACTGTTTCAATGTGCTTTTTAAATTATTTCCAAAAAACGAAACAGAGCCTAGTCCTTAAGATGTGTTCCTATCATTTCTGAAAGGCTCACTAACGTAACCAGGAAGCACTGTGCTGTTCACATTTCACTTAACCTCGCTGTGCACGTTGCACTGTTTTGATTTTGTTTTGTTTCCAAGAAAGACTACTGCTACTTCACTAGGTCCCTTGCCCTTTATCATATTTTTTTAAGTTGTAAAACAGAATGTTTGGGCTGATGGTCAACACTTCGTGGTATGTGGTTGCAGCTCTCTCCCAGAAATTCCTGATACAGCTGGGGAGGACTTTCTTCCGTGAAAGGAAACTGATCGATGTCATCCTTGTCATCCTTATCTCATTCATCATAGGTAAATCACGAATGTAGTTACGGAATCTACAGGAGAGCTCTTTCTAGTAAAAGTGGGCATTTTGTGCAGCAAGGGTTCATACATAATACCCTACAGTGATTTTTATACAAATATCTTACATATATTATTCTTGTTGTTGTTGTTAGGTGCCGTCGAGTCAGTATCCGACTCATAGCGACCCTGTGTACAACAGGCGAAACACTATTGTCAGTGCTTCTCTGCTGTTCATAGGGTTTTCAATGGCGGATTGATTTTTGGGAGTGGGTTGCCGAATCCTTCTCCCATATTATTCTTAGTATTTTTAATTATTTATTTATTATTTATTTTATTTTATTTTATTTTTTATTTTTTTTAATTTTTATTTATTTATTTATTTATTTATTTATTTTGTGGTACCGGAGATGAATCCAGGGCCATGTGCCTGCATGCCCTGCAAGTGCTGGACCACTGAGCTGTACCCTCAGCCCAGGTTTTACTTTTTTGAGACAGGGTCTCACTAAGTTATGCAGATGTCTCTGGTCTTGAACTTGCGATCCTCCTGTCTCCGCCTCCCAAGCCACTGTAATTACAGGCTTGCATCACCGTGCCTTGCTATAAATATCTTAAATATATCATTCTTGGTATTTTTTGACACGAGCAAGTCGCCAGAACCTTTCATGTAGGCTACATATTCCAAGAATGTGTTTCCTGCCTTCTCCCCTCTTCATTAACTCAACTGAGAAGCACCTTAAAAATCATCTGATTGTTACTTCACTAATAAAGGTGATGAACTTGATGCTATAGTATGTTTCCGACTCCCAGGCAGTGTTCATGAGGGATGACGAATCCAAACACTGATTCCATTTGCAATCAATTCATCATAGCCACCAAAATCACAACACGTCTCCACTGTACTATGCTTCATCACTGAGTATATCACCTTCAGTGCCCATCTCCTGGACCCTAATTCACCTTCCGCCCACCAGATCCCCCCTGGCCACTTTACAAGATGGGCAGCTGTTATACAGACAAACGGAACCATTTAAAGACACACTGGGTCTGCCACAAGAATGTGTGGCAAATTAAACTCAGTAAGGAAACAAAACAAAAGCTAAAAAGTCACATACCTAGAGTAAGACAGGTTTAAGGTAACCCGGGGCAAGGATTTGGCTTCCTGGGATTTCCAAATCCCGTCCCCCCACTTTTGTGTGCATGCCCTTGAGGTGACACTGCAGTTTCTAGACCTCCCCAAGACCGGTAATCATGATGTCACGCCCTCCACTCTTCGTCCGCCTTTCTCTTTACTGGAGCTGACAAACAACAGCATCTCTCCAGGAACTGGGGCAGACAACCCTTTCAAAATAGCCAGATGAATCATACCTACTTCACATCCTGAGCAAATATAGGTCCACTTCCAACATCTACCAACAATGACCAGAACATACCCGCACAGCTGCCGGCATCGTGAGGCTTTTCCTTAACCATTTCAATCTCAGAGGACGAGTTAAATTCCACGCCGGACACACGCGCATGCGCACACTTACATTTCAAGCTCTGGGCCCTTCACTACTCCTAACTCTTAGAAGACCTGGGAAATACAGAAGGACAGACATACGCAATATTCAGTACACTGTATGCAAATGCTTTTTTGTTGTTGTGCTGGGGTCGAACATGGGGCCTTGACCATGTAAAGCAAGCACACTACCACTGAGCAACAGCCCCAGTCCAATTTTTTCCCTTAAGATCTATGTTTTTTCACCTCTTCTACTTGAATATAAAGTATTTTTTTTTTAAACCTGTCTTTGATTTTCCAGTGGTTTTTCCTTTGAGGGCCTCATATCACAGGAAACTAAAATCTATGTACAAGAAGAGGAATATAAACATCTCTAATACCAATATGGGCTGGGATTTGGCTCAGTTGGTAGAGCGCTGCACTGCAGTCTCTGAGGTCCCGAGTTCAATTCCCAGCACCGCAAAAATGGGAGAAGGGCCTGGCAATCCACTCCCAAGGCAATCCTGAAACAGTCAGCCATTGAAAACCCGATGAGGGTCGCTATGAGTCAGATACCGACTCTACGGCACCTAACAACAACACAACAATACCAATACAGGGCTAGGACTCAGCTCAGATGGTAGAGCGCCACGCTGTACTCTCTGAGGATCCAGGTTGGATCCCTAGCACTGCAAAAATGCGAGAAGGACGTGGCAATCCACTCCTGAAGCAATCTCGAAGCAGTCAGCCACTGAAAACCCTATCAGAGTTGCTATGAGTCGGACCTGACTCGAAGGCATTTACCAACAACAACGCAACCACACCAATATAGTCACTGTGAGTGTATATTAAATCTATCCTCCACTTTTCCCATCAATCCTGAGGTACAATAACAGGATGTGTTATGTATCACTCATTGTTTGATACAAGGAATAAAAGGAAGCATACTGATTCTAAAAAGGGAGTATTTTCTTGGGAGTACATTCAAAAAGAAAACTTTTACAGGTCCATGGTGAAAGACTGCGAATTATCTATACAGGCGAACCACTGGATGATTACTCAGCAAACCTTTACGGGCCTCATTTTCTCTACAGCTTGGTGAGAAAACACCCTCTTCATAAGAGACGGCCTAATCTCAGGCAGCAGAAAGGGAGAGGTGACACGAATAGGAACTGGTGACTAAATGCAAGTAAAGATTCGGAAAAGCAAGCTTTGCAATTGCACTTCCTGCATTCCGCCCTTTAAGCACTGCCCTATCGCTAGACCTTTTCTCTGAGCTCCTGTTACTCAACCTCTGGTCTGCTCCGCTCCCACTACCAACTGCCTGTCTGTGAACTGCTACGGATACACAAGGAAGTCAATTCAAGAAATAGAGAGTAAGTGCTTAACACTTCTATAACGAGTGGGCAGAAGTATTTTATGCATATTGAATCTAATGATTTAAAATGGAAACTGTCCTTTCCACATCACTGATTATTTTTCACTTTCCTTTCTTCTGAGTAATTCCTTTCTATTGTATATTATAAAAGGCACATCCTGCAATGGATTGAAATTTTAAGACACTACAGAACACTACCTGAGACCTCTCTATTCCAAACTCTAGAAGCCACATACCATTGTCATGAGTTTGCCGTATCTGTTCACCAACTTTACCATTTATTTAATACTTTAAGCAAAATTGCTTTCTAAAGAATAATTTCAAATGATACTATATCATCAACAAGGGTCATATCACTATTATAAATAGAAAAACATTAATAATCAATAGCATCAAAACAAAGTAATGCCACTCAATTAGAAAGTAAAATAATATAGGGCTGGAGACAGAGTTCAGTGGAAGAGTATGTGCTTAGCATGCACCAGGCCCTGGGGTCCATGCCTGCACTGCAACAAAAAACAAATAAAAATAAACAAACAAATAAAAATAAAATGTATCCAGGAGTGGTGATACATACTGTAACCCCAGCAACTCGGGAGGCAGAAGTCGGAGGACCATAAGTTCAAGGCCAGAGGCAGCCTATGTAATTTAGCGAGATCCTGACTCAAAAGAAAAGATAAAAATAGCCCAGGGGTGCAGCCCAGTGGTAGAACTCCCACAAAGTATGTGTGAGGTCCTGGGTTTAGCCCCCAAGTGCTGCTAAATAAATACATACATAAATATCAATCTTCAAGTAAAAAGCCTAACAAATTAGCCTTCAAAAAGCCTGGTATATTTGCCAAAGTGAACAGTTGAAAGTAAGCTGAAAGTATGAAGAAAAGGACAGTTTGAGGGGAGCTGGAGATGTATCTCGGTGGTAGAGCACTTGTCTAGAAGGCACAAGGTCCTGGGTTCCGTCTCCAGCACTGTAAAAATAATAAGATAGCTTTTGTCTTTCTTATCAATTAAAAATAGACATGTAGTTCAGTGCTTCTCAGTTCCAGACAAAGATCAACTGAATATCCAAAAGCTATTTCATGGCCTTCTTAGGAAAGATGGGATCCTGAAAATTCCTAATTAAATTAATGTAGGCACTTATTCAATTGATTTTTGTTTTTCCTAGTGAAATAAACTCTTGAATCATTTGGATTGCTCACATAATCCTGTAACACCCAGGAAAGAGACTGGTAAAGGGTTTCCTTGCCCTAGATCATGTGGTTTGAGAAAACAGAAAGACCATTTATGCAGTGGTCTTTTCATAACTTTGAAATTGTTCTCTGCATATTGTCCAGATGAAATTCCTGAAGAAACTACAAGTTTTTTCATTCTATCTGATTCGTGGACTGGATGAAAGTTTCAGAAATTGCTCCCAGGATCCTGAGGTTACCATGTCTTGTATATGCAAAACATCACAACTAACACTTATTGCATTCTGAATATGGGCTGAGTACTTTGCTAAGTTTTACACATATGTGTGACTATATGCACATTAAATATACCATGTAATACATAGGTGTATGAATATAGTATATGTAAAATATATGTGAGGAATATATGTTATATCCATTCATATATCATCTCATCTTATATATCTACACTTAATACAATTTTGCCTGCAACCGTACCACTGTGGTGTCCAATCCCATCAAATCTCAAAAACTAAGCAGGCTCAGGCCTGGTTAGTACTCAGATGGGAGACCACCTGGGAACACCAGGTGCTATAGGCTTGGGAGAAGGACCCGGCAACCGACTCCCAAAAAACAATCCGCCATTGAAAACCCTATGAATAGAAGAGAAGCACTATCAATAGTGTTTTGCCTGTTGTACATAGGGTTGCTATGAGTCAGACACTGACTTCACAGCACCTAACAACTAGAACAAGAACACAATTTTATATGATTTTATATATAACATATATATAAGTCTAGATGGTATATTATACAGATTAGAAAATATATAAAGATATAGAAAATATTACATATTATATATATACTAATTGAGACTATAGTCTATAGCCATAGCACCCTGGCATCCTATCCCACCTGATCTCAGAAGCTAAGCAGGATCAGCCCTGTAAATCCTTGAATGGGAGACCGCCTGGGAATACCAGGTGCTGCAGGCTAGGGAGAAGGACCTGGCAATCCACTCCCAAAATAATCTACTGCTGAAAACCCTATGAATAGCTGAAAAGCACTGACAATAGTGTCGGGCCCAGCAGTGTCGGGGAGTGTTTCATTAGGTTGTATGTAGGGTTGCTGTGAGTCAGACCCAACTCAATGGCACCTAACAAAACAGCAATTAAGATTATACTATATATATAAAAATTCATATATATGAAATCTCATTTATTCTTTCTCAATGGAAATCAGTGCGGAAAGAGATCTAGTGACCTCACTTACTCAACAGTCAGCAAATGTTTGTTGACTGCACACTTTGTACCAAGCACAGTGCTGGGCACTAAGACAGTGGAGATAAATGTGAGACAAAGTTAGGTCATTTGTGTCTGAGCAGTAGCCGGGAAGAGAAGCGGGGAAGAAACAAGAAAATTTCTGATAGCAGTATGCTATGAAAAGGAGCAGAGGGGGGTCAAAGAATTCCCGTCTGAGAAGGGACATTTGAGCTGAGATCGAAATGACAAGGAACAATCAGCTTTCTGAAGACTGAGGAGCATTCCAGGCAGAAGAAACAGCCACTGCACAGCCCTTGAGACAAAAACAAGCTTGGCATGCTCAGGACACTAAGATTGTGTGGCCGGCATCTCCTGAGCCCTGGGGAATGTGCCCAACAGTGTCACCTGAGGACCTGGAGCTAGGTTGAGCTGCTTGGAACCTTGGTATTTATTCTCTGTGATAGAAAACATTTGGAGAGTTTTAATTCGGGAAGCAACATAGTTTGATTCTGTTACAAAAATATCCTTCTAGGGCTGAGGATGGGCTGGGATTTAGCTCAGCTGGTAGAGCACCGAGCTGCAGTCTCTGAGGTCCCGAGTTCGATTCCCAGCACTGCAAAAATGGGAGAAGGACGTGGCAACCCACTCCCAAGGCAGTCCCGAAACCATCAGCCATTGAAAACCCTATGAGGGTCGCTAAGAGTCGACTACGATTCGACGGCACCTAACAATAACAACAGGGCTGGGGATATAGCTCAGTGGTGCACAAGATTCTGGTTCAATCCCCAGCACCAAAATTAAAAAAAAAAAATCCTTCCAGATGCTGTGTGCATAAAGTACAGTATTAAAGAGGGGAAAAAGGCACAACATTAAAAGCTTGTCTAGTTGTTAGGTGCCGTCGAGTAGGGTTTAACTCACAGTGACCTTATGGACAACAGAATGAAACATTCTGTGAGTCTGTGCCAGGCACAGGATCTTATTTATGTTTAAGCCCATTGTTGCAGACACTGTGTCAATCCATCTGGTGGAGGGTTTTCCTTTTCTTTTGTTGACCAGCCAGTCTCCCAAACACAATGTCCTTCTCCATGGATTAGCTTGTCTAGAAGGTCCCCAAATTCAAATTGGTCAGCTTACTAGTTTGTTTGTTTATTTGTTTATTTATTTACTTGCGGTACTGGGGGTTGAACCCAGGGCCTTGTACCTGCATGCTTTGCAAGTGCTGGACCACTGAGCTGCACCCCCAGCCCATTTTTTTACTTTTTGATACAGGGTCTCGCTAAATTACGCAGACTGCCTCTAGTCTTGAACTTGCGATCCTCCTGCCTCCACCTCCTGAGCCAGTGGGATTACAGGCGTGCGCCACCGCGCCTGGCTCATTTATTTATTTTTTGACATGACAGTGGTGTGAAAGTGATTTACACTCAGTGGAAATTGTACTTCAAGTTTTGACCTTGGATCTTTTCCTGGGCTAGCAACAGGCAGGTGATCTTACCTCTCGATGCTGGGAAAGGACAGGAAACAGCAGCTCCCATCTGCCCAGAGATCAAGAAGAAAAACAGCCGACTCTCCACCGTGTGCTATGTTCATGAACTACGATGGTTGGTAGGTTAGGTGTGTTTAGTGCAGCTTCAACACACAATTTAGCTCAGTTGGTAGAGCGCTGTGCTGCAGTCTCTGAGGTCCTGAGTTCAATTCCCAGCACTGCAAAAATGGGAGAAGGGCCTGGCAATCCACTCCCGAGGCAATCCCAAAACAGCCAGCCACTGAAAACCCTATGAAGGTCTCTATGGGTCGGATACCACTCAATGGCACCTAACAACAACAACAATCATCACACAATGGTCTCAACTCGCTATGGGTTTATCTTCACAACCCCATCAGTATGCCGAGGAACATCTGTATACTGGCTCAGCCCAAAGTGACAGTGGCCTGGATGAGAATGGCAGTGGTGGAGATGGAAGGAAAAAGATGGATTTGAGGACAGGGTCCACTGGACTGGCTGATGTGGGAGGGAAGATTCAGAGTGAAGGAGAAGACGCAGGCCAGACCCCTTGACTCTGGCAGAGGCAAATCTCCTCTGGTTGAGCCTAGCAAGAAGCAAAGCTAAATTTGCACCCAAAGCTGGGTCCACATTCTTTGGGTGACTGCTAAGTAGAAAGCCAAGGCTACAGCTCCCGGTCTTCCTCAACTCCTTACTCTCAAACTTGGTATGGCATGACACCTCCCCAAGCCCTCAGACAGGGGTGCACAGGATGTAGGTTCTCAGAGCAGCCAAAGAGGTGGAAATCAGAGACTGGTGTTCAATAATATGCAAAGGATATACAAAAACTGCCAGCTATGAGCCGGGGGTGGTTGCGCACGCCTGTAATCCCAGTGGCTTGGGAGGCGGAGGCAGGAGGATCACAAGTTTGAGACCAGAGGCAGTCTGTGTAACTTAGCGAGACCCTGTCTCAAAACTGAAAAAACTCAAAAACTGTGCAGCTCAGTGGTCCAGCACTTGCAGAGCATGCAGGCGTGAGGTCCACGGTTCAACCCCTAGTACCACAAAAACCAACCAAACAAACAAACAAAACCTGCCAGCCTTTCCCGTCACCATCTTTCTTTTCATAAAATTCTCACTCCATAACCCCCATCCTCTTTCCTCCTGTCCTTTAAGGTGTCCCTCACCAGCTACCTTCACCTCTGAGGGGACCTGTGCATCATAGAAAGTCACCTCAGGTGGACCAGATCAAACCTACCATTTTGGATCACCCTTTGCTAAGTTATTCCTTCCAGCCCTTGTGAAGGAGGCAGAAGCAGCAGCATTATTGGGCAACCCACAGGAGGAAGAGTTTCTGGGGTCAACTGTAACAGGGAAGTCTCACAGGAAGAAAGCTGAGATTTGACTAATGGAAGAAAAGCATTGGAATAGTTTTGTTGCTGTCAGGCACCATCAAGTGAGATCTGACTCTTTGTGCAACAGGATGGAACACTACTTAACGCTGCCATGCCTGGCGCTATCGTCAGTGCTTCTCTGCTATTCATAGGGTTTGCAATGGCTGGTTGCTTTGGGAGTGGGCTGCTGTGGCCTTCTCCCAAGCCTACAGCACCCGTTATTCCCAGTCGTCTCCCATCCAAGGAGTAACCGGGAATGACTCTGCATAGCTTCTGAGATCTGACTGGATTGGACTTCAGGTAAAACAGCATTATAGCAGATTCTGTGGTTAAAGAAAGATAAAGCAGTGAGCGTGTAAGCATGGATCAGATTTCCAGGCAATCTGACCATGGTGACTGACAAAGGAGAGGCAGATTTATAGCTCAAGGAGAAAGCAGGATTAAGAATAACTTCAAGATGCAGTAGCTCATGCCTATAATCTCAGCAACTCAGGAGGCAGAGGCAGGAGGATTGCATGTTTGAGGCCAGAGGCAGCCTGCATAACTTAGCAAGACCCTGTCTCAAGATAAAAAATAGAAAATGGGGCTGAGGATGCGGCTCAGTGGCAGAGTACAAGACTCTTAGTTCAACCCTCTAGTATCTAAATAAATGAATAAATAAATAAATAAATAAATGGCACACAGGAAAGCATTTATTTATTTATTTATATGGTATTTGGGGATTGTATCCAGGGCCTTGAATATACCTTGAAAGTGTTCTACCACTGGTCCATACCTCCTTGGCCCCATTTTCATTTTTTATTTTGAGTCATGCTCTCACTAAGTTACGCAGACTGCCTCTGGCCTCCAACTTGTGATCCTCCTGCCTCTGCCTCCTGAGTCACTGGGATTACAGGGGTGAACCACTACACCTGGCAGGAGAGCATTTTAAAAGTGTTATGTGAGTACAAAGGATTATTTGCCCTCATTCTATTTCGCCTTTTACTTATTTCTTTTTACTTCAATGCCCTTAATTCTCTAAAAAAATGTAAATGAAATAAGAATTTATGTTTAATTTTTCTTGATTTAACCAACATAGCCTGCAGCCGTAGCCCTGTGGCATCCGAT
>VMDO01040686.1:0-11741 GCA_007922755.1 Pedetes capensis | reverse complement strand
TAGCTTCTTTTCTAATTTTTGTGTCCTCAAGATCTAGAATCTTGTGAGTGATATAGTACTTGCTAAGTATATGCTTCTTAAACAAATTAATAAGTTTGTAAGTTTAGTTTCATTAGCATATTAAGATGAATTTTAAATAATACAGTGTTTATTGAAATTGTACTACCTAGGTATTTGTGTATAAAATATTTACTTAGTTTTGTGTCTTGGGCAGTCTTTGTATAAAATTTCTATTTGAATAAGCTTCAGAAAATGTAATTGGCAAATATTTGCTTAGTTAAGCAGCCATAATCACAATAAATTTAAAACTGCTAAGCAGTTATAAAAATTGAAACTACTAATTAAGATCTTTATTTCTTGTGGGAGGTAAGGAATTTAGTTCATCAGTTGAGTCCTGTGTATACTCATGGTAAATAAACAATATTATATAACCAGTATGAAATTAAAAAATGTTAAAAGTTTATTTAATTATAGCATCTATGACTTACCTCCTGGGAGATGCTGGTGTAATCCTTAGGGAAAAAATAATACATTTTAGTTCTTTATCTATTCAAATATTATTTTTCCACTCTGCTGAAGCACAAAGGAACAAAGTAGGCAAATCACTAGGTGATATTCAGGTTGCTTGTAGCATATGCTATGTAAGTTTGGAAGGAAGATTTTTGGAAATTAGCATTAAATGTATGGGCTTGAGTCCTTGCTTAGAAAGCATGCAATGGATTCCTCTTACTCAATTTACAAAATTGAGGACAGATACCATGATTCCTGAAGTAATATCATCATTATTTATTGATCTCTAATAAAAGAGGTAGAATTAACCATTTTTGCTATGTTCTGATATTGCACAAATCTCTCTTGCTAACTTTGAAGGTTACAGTTTTATTCTACTGCCATAAATGATTATCGTTGCTGCATTTTTTAATTTTCATTTTTCTTGAACAATGCATTTTATTGATACATTGTTGTTGTTGTTAGGTGCCTTCAAGTTAGATGCGACTCATAGCAACCCTATGAACAGCAGAACAAAACACTACTCAACACTCTGCCATGCACATGACATTTTTATGTTTGAGCCCAATGTTGCAGCTACTTATATTTCTTCTCATTTTGAGTCGTACCACATTGGTAAAAGCAGGTCTCAAGGGCTTTATTCCATCTCCATCATTAAGGTCGACTCTGAGGAGGCAACTCTTCCCCAGTTGTTTCTTGGATGCTTTGCATCTTGGGGGCGTTCATTTTTTGTCACTATATTTGACTGTGCTTCCTTGATATTCATAGGATTTTCAATGGCTAATTGTTTCAGGACTGGGCTGCCGAGTTCTTCTCCCTAGGCTGTCTTAATCTGGAAGTTTAGCTGAAACCTGTCCACCATGGATGTCCCTGCTAGTATCTGAAATACCAATGGCATAGCTTTCAACATCACAGTAACACACAAGCCCCCAGAGCATCACATGGAAAAATAATCCTGTTGGTAAGTGCAACTTACTTTTAGCTGAGTAAAACTATTTTATTAAAAGAAGTGATTGAGGTCAACTACGGAACAAAAAGATAAAGAAGAGGATGACTGAGGCCAGTAGAGTCTAAGAGAGAAGAAACTAATGTGTGATCTCTAAAACTAATTGGTGAAATACCTTCTCTGTTTCTAAGTAGTATACCAGGGGTGCAAAAAATGTATACACATTTTAAGAGATATTATCTATGCATTACTTTTTGAAGAGGAATTGAATTATGATGGTATTCACTTTAAGCACCTCTTGTAACTGCAGGGTTAAACATGACTTATAGTCATCTTTTTTTAATTAGGTAAATACTGAGTATTGTATCGCTATGAGTAGTACCAAACTCCATGACACCTACCACCACCACCAACAATACATTTTAATACTTAAAATGTGTATATATTTTTTGGTACCTTCTGTATATATACATTATGCTTTTGTGGTTCATGTTTAATTATTAGATATTCCAGAGTACTTTTATCAAGAACAGTAAAATTCTATGCTGTTTTGAAAGCTGACTTTGGAATCTACAGTTATAGCAATGGACCTTGCTCATGCTGCTGTAGGATTTGTCAGGCAGAGAAATAAATCCCTAGGTAATTCAAACCTGTATGGAGTAAAATGTAAGCTTTTACCTATAACTTCTCTACTACTACAATGAACATAATTCATTAAACAGGAAGGAGAATTAGCTGGCTTGCGTATCCTGCTTATGACAGGGTCACATCTTATTTGATTGTTGATTAATAGCTGAGGTCCACTAGTTAACTCTCAGTCTTTGCTTTCCAATTCTGCCATCTTGTGGACATAACAAATGTCAAAGTTTTTCTATTTCAGATGGAAACATTTTGACATTTAGGATGTTCTTTAGTCTAAACAACAGCATGAAAGCTTATTTACTCCAATGGTAGTGATGGTATATTTAGCTTCTAAGGGCTACTTAGGAAAACGATTCACATCTAACGGAAAACACAGAGAAGGGAAGTCACGTGCCCAAGGTCACATAGTCACAGTCTGCTTTTGGTAGGTATGTAACTCAATCCCTGGATTTCTGACTTCAAATCTCAAAATGTAATTAAGGATTTGCTTTCTTTGTTGTTTCCTGCTTTGATACTTATTGCTCATGTTTGATAGAATTCCTTAAGCCAATAAAGCATTATGAAACAAAGTGAAGATATTGATTAGAGCTATGGCAGGTGATTTCATTTCTTTAAATTTCTGATCCTTTTTAAAAATGGAGATGATATTCTCTATCTCTGCCCACTTCAAACACTTGTTATCAGAGTCAAGTCAGATTAAGTGGGACAACTATGTCCTTAATTTTAAAATAATTATTAATAGTGATTTTAATAGTAATTTGTCTATACGATTTGATTTAATTTTTGTTCTAGAAAATGGTATTGAAATTTGTTTTATTTTCTACATTGAAAATAACTACAATGAAAATAACTTTTTTCAAAAGAAAGTGAAAAGCAAAAAAAAAAAAAAAAAAAAAGCATAACTCACCACAATGGGAGTATTATAATTAGCATTTGTCTTAAATTTATTCCATGGCTTCATAATTATCTGCTGTTGAGGATAAACCTGACGATTTTGGGGGAAGCAAAGCTTCTCGTACAACCGTTTCATTTTGTTCTGAAAGAAAAGAAAAGCATCAATGTTTATGAGTATTGAACACCCTCTATGAATCAGAGCATATGTGGACAAAATCAAATGAGTTAAAATCTTACTTAGATGATATCTACATTATGCCAAATTAATTGATCAAAACACATTTTAACATAAAATTTACTGTAGAAGTGAATAAAGTGAACTTCAGAATTGAAGAAATCATCTGGTTAATTTTGGATTCCAGAAAAGAAGCTTTTACTGAGTCTGAAAAGCGAAAGATTGTGTAAGAAGGAAAGTTAAGAATTGTCGAGAAAACCCTCTCACTTTGTCTCTTCTTTTTCCACATCTGGTTGAAGAAGCCTGTACTAGGAGACAGGGACAATTCAGTTTATATTCCCTTTCACCTAGGCGAGTTGCTTGACCTCTCAGCACCATTTACCTTGAAGTCTTGTATGAGTTGACATATGTACATTAGTTTGTATGGTACCTATAATATGCCCAGCTGAATAAATATATCATGTTCCAACTTTGATTTGGCAATGGACACTTGATCATAAATTATATAAGTATTGAATATTTCAGAGAATTTCCAGTTCATACAGATGATAAGGAAACAGATATGCAGAATCTTTAGAATGGCCTGGGGATAAATATTGGATGGACATATGACCATAACAAGAATGGTACAAGAAGAGAATACTATTAGAACCATTTTGACAAAACACAAGAAAACTATTGTGCGATTAATTTTCTAAAAAAATAGGTGTATTTTAGAAATCTTGTTTGAACTGCACAATATGAAGGTATTCTATTATAAAAGATTTACAGCTGCTTTTCCCATATGTATAAGTTTAACAATAATTGCTATCTTTTCAGGTTTTTTCCCAAGCTCTCTTACATCCTCTAACAATATCCTCATGAATGCTTGTGAAAGTAGTATTACTAACTTCATTTTCAGTTAAGGGAAATGTAGCTTAGAGAGGTTAAGTACCTACTTAGGGAGCTGAAGTTGCAAATGCATTTGCCTGACATTAGGGCCTGTGCTTGCTCTTTGCACTACACATTTCTCTAGTCCTTTGAAGATGGGTTATGTGACTATATATGGTTCAGAACTATAATATTTAGTAGGCTTTGACTTTAACTTATCAATACATTTTGCTACTTCAAAAAGAAGCTGAGTTACTCATTATGAGATTATATGATACTACAGTGATATCTCAAGTAGATCACTTAAATTTAAAAATATTTTCCTGAGGCTTGTAACTCTTCTAAATTTAATTAGATATTTCATTTTTCTTAAAAGGTAACTCCATATTTATTTATTAAGATAATATTTACATATTATGGTAATGATAGGAAAAAAGTAATTTTTATCATAAATCTGGTGTTAAATATTTTATTGAGAAGAAATGATGTGATCATTTGGAGGAGGAAGAATTGTAAAATGTATTCTTTTCCTTGAAGTAACAATTGTATGGAAAACTTACCAACTGTTTTAAGATGACCTTTTCTTCCTTAGTCTGCTCATTTCTCTGCTAAAAAAACCAAAACATATGTCAGAGAAATATAAAATGAAAATGTTACTAATGACATTAATTTAACTGAGTTATAATTACTTACTTCATTGACTACTTCAGCAAATTCCTAAAGGTAAATAAGAAACAACTTTACTTGAGTAGTGTAGCAATAGTTATCTCTAAATAATTTTAATAGAAAGTTAGGGGCAATTAATTAAATATTCAGAGTCCAACTCATGAGTACTCAGATATTAAGACATTTAAGAATTAAACAGGCTAAAATTTATTAGAACTCTCTTTCTCTCTGTCAAAATAATGTTGTTGTTGTTGTTAGGTGCCAAGAGGCTGGTCCAACTCATAGCTACCCTAAGTACATCAGAAGGAAACACTCCGGGACATTGCTATACCCAGCACTATTGTCAGTGCTACTGGGCTATTCATAGGGTTTTTCAATGGCTGAATTTTTCAGGAGTGGATTGCCTGGTCCTTCTCCAGACAAAATAATAGAATCACTAAAATAGGTTTTAATTTCAATACTGCATTAATTCTAGGTTATTCAGATCACTTTTTATGTCTATGCCTATGGGGTTCAGGAAAGTGCTATCTTCACTGAAGGAAAAAAAGAGCAAGATAAACTTAGTGACATATGGGGCAAAATAAACCTCCCATGGTCCTTGCTGAAATGACAGACGTGGCCGGAGGCTCTCAGTGTGAGACTGAGATTTAGGATTAGAGAAAGACCAAGGCAGGTTTCCATGTTTCCTAAAACACCGACTATGAAGAAGTTAGATGCTGCCCAAGGTCGTGAGGATCTGGACTATGACCCATGGTGACACTGCCTACCCTTTCAAGGCACCTTTACAGCCTGACTCTTCCAATTAAAGGAAGGTATTTCAGGTGTTCGTGACCTACTCACCCGAATCCTCTCTCAACTCCCTTAAAAATGGTTCTCAAAGTTTAATGTGCATCGGTGTCATCTCCAGGCCTTGTTAAAGTACAAATTGTTTGCTCCTGACCTAGAATTTCTGTTTAATAGGTCTTCAGTGGGGTTAAAGATTTTGTTTTCCTAGTAATTTTCCATGTGCTTCTAGGGGCTACCCCTCCCCCTACTTTGAGAATCAGTCCTCTAAATGATATTATGATTGAGGCAATTGACAAACTCTTGATGTAGCACAGGCTTGACTTAAAATTTAATTTCTTGTGGAGCCAAGTATACAATGGAGAATAAGGTAGGATAATTTTTTATGAACATAGTCAATTTAAATAATCTGAAAATGATTTCGAGTCAAATGCTTCCTCTGAATACTTAGATGTGTGTTTCTCAGGAATTATCAAGCTATTGTAGAACACTACTAGAAAGCCTCTATTTCTTGAAAATAACAGTTCTTTAACTACAAAAGAAACAATATCTTACCTCACTGGAACTGCTAGATGAGTCCTTGACAAATGAAGGTAAAAATAAAACTAATTAGGGGCATGAAAAATGTAATTCTCAACATTCCTTAAATATCAGTAGTTGCCTTAGGTAAGTTCCATATTAATTACCACTTGAACATAAGTATGATAAATGAAAATAAGGATTGAAATAACAGTATTGCTTTAGGTAAATTCCATATTAATTAATAATGAGGAAGAGATCTTGCAAAATGAAAATAAGGATTGAAATAAAAGTAGTTGCTTTAGGTAAGTTCCATATTAATTAATAATGAGGAAGGGATCTTGCCAGTTATTTTCACTCTTGTATTCCAGAGTCTAGAATGTTGTCTTTGGCATAGCTCTTCCTCAATAAATAATGAATGAGTTGAAATGAGTTAATGAATGAGTAGAAAAAATTAATTTAGGTAGTACTGGGTCGATTTTTTTAAAAATTTAATAACTCTGCATATATTTTATAGTGTATTAGAAAATACATGATCAACCCAGCAAACCTATAATTTGGATAAAGATTATATAAAGTTTCTTTCTTTTCTTTTTTTGTGGTACTTAGGGGTTGAACCCAGGCCCTCATGCATGTTTGCAAGTGGCCCACCACTGAACAACACCCTCAGCCCTTTTTTTTTTTTGTACTTTTTATGTTGAGAAAGGATCTCCCTTAATTACACAGGCTGCCTCTGACCTCAAATTTGTAATCCTCCTATCTCAGCCTTCCAAGGCTCTGGGATTACAGATATGAGCCACCATGCTCGGCCTATGAAATTTCTTTTAAAACAAATTTACTGAAGTTTAAAAGAGGGAATTTTGGTGTTTTGTTTTGTTTTGCTTTGTTTTGTTTTATTTTTGTGGTGCTGGGATCAACCTAAGACCTTGCCCATACTGGCAACTACTCTACCACTGAGATAAACTCCCAGCCCCCTAAAAGAGGGAATTTTGAGAAAAATGTTAAATATAACTTAAATAATTAAACTCACAAAATGGCTACATCGTTATGACATCCCCAGTCCTGAGGGGTTGAACCCAAGCCCTTGTGCATGCTGCACAAGTGTTCTACCAATCCCAGGCCTTTCTTTATTTTTTTATTTTGAAGCAAGATCTTGCTTACTTGTGCAGGCTGCCTCTGGCCTTGAGCTCATGATTTTTTTACCTCAGCCTCCTGAGTAGATAGGATTATAAGTATGTACCACAGTGCCTGGCTAGATGAATATTCTTTGTGGGAACTAACTGAAGAGGCATTTAGTGGATCAATTGGCTCATATACAAATTAATAATCTTCAACTGAATTGTTCATTGAATTTGGACAAGTGCCTATTTTCATCCTGCTTTTCAAGTTTCTTTGATATTGAATATAATTTTCATCTAACTAATCAACCTTACTCAAATTTACACTACTTATTATTATCCAATTTGAAGTGAAAGAATTGCTACCTAATGGAGTTTAGACAAGTATCCTTTCAAAAACAAAATCAAGGTTGATTCAAATCATGACTTGAGAGAATGCTCCCTAATTTTTTAACAGTAAGTCATCCTGAGAAAATAAGATGGGCCAGCACCAGTGGCTTACGACTTTAATTTTAGCCACTCAGGAGATAGAGGCAGGTGGATTGCAGGTTCGAGGCTAGAGGCAGCCTGCATAATTTAGTGAACCCTGTCTCAAAATACAAAGTAAAAAAATGTGCTAGGGATGTGGCCCATTGGTAGAGTGCTTGCAAAGTGTGTGCAAGGCCCTGGGTTCAGCTTCCCAGTCCTGCCAAGAAAAATAAAAGGAAAATATAAAATTGTAGTTGAAGAAGTCTAGAATTGAGAAAGTAAAGAGAAGATGTTGGATCACAAATAAACAGAGAAAGTGAATATGATTAAAGTACATTTTACGAATGCACAGAAATGTCATAATGAAGCTCCTTTGTGCAATTAATATACACTAATTTTAAATAACTCAGAGAGAAGACATTTCAAAATCATGGTTCACAGACAGAGCATGATGGTATATGTCTGTAATCTTAGCATTTGGGAGACTGAGCCAGGAGGATTGTGAGCTCAAGGCCTTCCTGGGCTACATAAGGAGACTGTCTCAAACAAACTATCATAGTTCACAAATGAACACCAAATATGTTTTCCTGGGATCTTTTCACACTATGATATTATAGTTAAGACAGTGAAAACATCACTTAATTGATACTCAGAGATGAAAAAATAATAACCATATGTGCGAATGGAAAAATAACTTGTATTTGATATAAAATGTTTTTGTTAGGTGCTCTTGAATTGGGTCTGACTCATAGAATCCCTCATAGGGTTTTCAATGGCAGATTGTTTTGGGGATTGTATCAGGAGTGGGCTGCCAGGTCCTTCTCCCATTTATACGGCGCTGAGGATTGAACCCAGGGCCTCAGAGAGTGCAGAGCAGCAATCTACTAACTGAGTCAAACCCCAGCTCTATAATAGAAAATACATCTCCTTAATCAACACAAATGAATTTTACCTGACTTGTTTGGAAGACTTCATTATTGTCCCGTTTACATTTCTGAAATAATAAATAGCATTCATTTTATAACCTATAAAATAACAAGCTATTTAAAAATATATCTAAGAAGTCATGACTTACTTCTTCGCAGATGCTGGCAGATTCCTTATAAAAATAAATGATAATGCATTTTGATTAGTTATTGATGAATTTTTTATTCACCTTACTCAAAGAAGTACCAATTTACCTCATTATATATTAATGAGTTTTATAGTAATAGTTTTGCAAATGCCATCATTGAAGAGGGACGAAATAATTTTATTTGTCCTTTTATAGATTTTTCACCTTTTCCTTTAATAAAATGCATAGCAAGGGAATAGAAAATTTTGGGGTGACGTTGAAGGAGATTTTGGCATTTTTTAATTAATACACTGGCAAGAAGACATTCATACATTGGAACCCAATAGATGCAGATGTCTGCATGTTCCTTACTCCAGAAGGGGATATAATGGACTTCCATCATTACCTTCACAACACATGGGGTGATCACCATTACTCCTGTACTAATATCACAATTATTGAAAGGCAGTTGGATAAGCAAGGGGAAATTAATTAAATCTAATACAGGTACATTTTGATGCATGCAATTTGGTTTACTTTACATTTTTTTGCAATACTTGCACTGCAGTTTTTCCATGATTCTGTAGTGCTAGTGTTATTGTTCATAAAAATGGGACCAACCAAGGACATACTATATACTATTAATTGCCAAAATTTGTCTTCATAAATAGGTGCCTTACCTCACTGGCGGACCTAGACTTTATCTGCTGTGTAAAAAACAAACAAACAAAAAAAGCAAATTTAATTTTTATGGCTTATTTAAAGTGCCAAGGTTGATTTCTGTCTCTTTTGCTTAATGGTAGTGAACAATTTAAAATCAGTTTCTTGAGTAAATTTAATGGAATAGGGCTTCCTTTGAAAAATTGTCTCGGATAGGGCATGGTGGCACACCACCAATAATCCCAGCGAATGGGCTGGTGGAGGCAGGAGGATCAGAAGTTTAAGTCTAGAGCAGCCTGAGCAACTTAAGTGAGACCCTATCTCAAAATAAAAAATATAAAAGGGTCTGGGGATGCAGCTCAGTGATGAAGTGCCCTAGGTTTAATCTCCCAGCATAGAGGAAAAAAAATTCTTGGTTTCAAATATAATCAATAATGATACAATTAATGTAAATTTCTCAGGAAAACTATGACATAAGTATTTTCAAATATCCTGATCTATTTCTTGCTAGTAGCATTACACTGTTTTTATTTGGATAACATTTTCTATTAAAAGGAACTTTTTAGGCTAACCACTTAATAGAAAGGGAGGAGAGAATCACTGATCGTATGAAATATTGACAAAGAATTTTTTTTTGTAAACTTATTATTTTGTACTAGAAATGAATGCTTCCCTTAGATTTACTCCTAATTGGGTACAAATTTAAGTAGGCAAAAATGCTATCACCATGTGCCTGAAAGATATGGGGATATATATTATGGAAAAGAATTCTGAACACCCCAAGTAAAAGTTGGATTTATGGAGAGAGTGAAAGTTTAGGGTGGGAGGGAGGTGGGCTTGTAAATTCCTCTAGAGAATGAAGGTAATACTAATGTTGAAAGATTAAAATTGTAGATTTTGCACACACACACACACACACACATATCCAGATCTATGTTTACACAACACTTTCATATGTACTGTCTGTCATATACTCAGGATTTTGTGACATGAATATTCTTGTACCTCCTCACCAGGTTGTTTGGCAAATATATCACATTCAAATCCAAACCTACAAATTGCATCTGCTGTCACATGTCCTTGTCTTATATTTTATCATCATAATTTTTCTGAACTATTTTTGTCAAGAATGGTAAAATTCTGTCAATTCATTGTGAGCTGGCTGTAGATCCCGAATGATAATAGGAGAGCTTCCTCACATTTCCAGAAACACACTAGGGAATGAGAATGGCTCCTCTAGAAAGTTCCAGTTTACATTGCAACATATCATGGAAAAGGAGTTGCTCCTTTCCCCCTGTATCTATAGCCTCTGAAGATTGTTTGTCTTCATATTCTGTGTAAGGTTGGGTGAAAATTATCATTGACAATAGATTACAAGGTCATATACTTTGTATTAATTGTTGCCAATATCTGCATCTTTTGCATATAGTAAAAGATACACTTTTTTCATATATTTAAATAGGAACCTTGTATACTTACATGCTTTGCCAGAGCAATGGCCAAAATGCAGGTAAAGATGAAGACCCTCATAGTTACCTGGTACTGTGGAAACACACATAGAAAATCAATAGTAAAGCTTATTTTCTAAAAATTCCACACACTGCCATTTATTTATCTCTTACTTTATGCAACTTGACGAGGAAAGAACGATGAAGAATAAAAGCAGCTACTTTGAGAATTTCATGAATATAAATATGTATCACAATTTATTTTGAAAGAGACTTTTTCTTTGAATGGGACAAAAATTAAAGCCACACTTACTGAAATGTGGAAAGTTCATCCAGAGATAGTCAATTCCTAGGACTAATCTCTACTGATATACATCTTGTGAAGAGTGATTATCAGAAAGACAAAATACAACAGAAACTTTCTAAAATCAGTTTTTAGGTGAGCCAGAACAGTTTTCAGGTAAGCCTGGCTCCCTTACAAAGACAACTAGTTGGTAGAAATAATACCAGATTAGGAGTCAAGAGTCCTGCTAGTTCTAGCTCCACCCTGGGTTGACCACTGAAATTTAAGCTTAAGTGAGGCACTGAGCACTAGCAGGGGTCATGTGGTGTACTTAACAATGTGACATGAGTACATAATCTCTGAGATCACTCTCAGTTAGATTGACCTCTAATTCTATAGCTATAAACAAAGTTCTGAGGTTTTCTTACCATCTATAAACCAACCTCTTTTCTCTATACTTAAATTAGTAAGTTAAAATGAAAACAATTTTTCTAATTTTTTGATGTATTTTTCTCCTTTATAATATGGTGGTGGTGTTAGGTGTCTTCAAGTCAGATCTGACTTACAGCGACCCTATGTACAAAAGAGCAAAACACTCCCTGTCACTATACCCACCACTATGTCAGTGCTTCTCTGCCATTCACAGGGTTTTCAATGGCAGACTCTTTTGGGATTGTTTCAGGAGTGGGCAGCCATGTCCTTCTC
>VMDO01040685.1:0-11742 GCA_007922755.1 Pedetes capensis | reverse complement strand
CCGCAGGAGTCCACATACCTAGAAGCCACCCTGGCCCCAAGCCTAGTTGCAGCATAGCCCAGGGGAGTGGCCAGGGCACTCGTGGGGACCGCATACCCAGCCAGCCAGCCGTGCCTCTGTCAACTGCCACCACCTCCTCCTTCTGTGCAGACAGAGGTGGCAGTGGAAAGGAAACTGTCCCAGGTCAGGTCAGAGGGAGGGGACCTGCCCTAGGTCCCCGCCCCCTCTTCCTCCACCTCCACAAGGCTGGAGAACCAGGGAGGGGGAGGGAGGAAGAGGAGGGGTGGGGTATGGAGGAGAGACAGGGAGGAGAGACAGAGGAGGGAGACAGAAGGAGAGAAGGGGGGAAGGGAGGGGAGGGAGAGGAGGGGGAGGAGGAGGAGGAGGAGGAGGAGGCCATGGAGGCAGCTTTGGACCTTTCCATTCCCCATCCGTGCTTCCCTCTTGGCTCTTAAGCTGGGGTGAGGAGGAGACTGGGGTCTGGCCCGTCCCTTGGGAAGGTGATGGACTCTCTCTGGCCCAGGTTCCAGGGGCCGCAGTGAGGGGTGGACCCCGTCCTGGCCTCCAGGCAGGCGTGGACCCTGAGCCCTGGGAGTCTGAACCAAACTGTGCCCTGCCCGCCCTGCGCCCTGCTCTTGCCTCCCTTCCGCTCTGCCTGGCTGCCCAGTCTTCTGGGTGGGAGGAGGCAGTCTCCCCACCCCCCCAGGACACAGACCCAGGAAGCAGGTGGGGGCAGCTATGTCCCTGGCCTGGGTCTGGCCTGAAACTCTTCCCCTTCAAGGCAGGTCTTGGCCTGCCTAGGGCATTGGCCTCCTCGTGAGGGCCACTGGCCCTTCTCTCAGGGGCCTCTGGTTGTGGGTCCTGCGGGCTTCTGTCTTGGTCAGCTTCTCCTTGGCCTTTCTTACAGGTCTCAGACAGGCTGGCACAGCTTCGATTTTAGACCTTTCCATGGTCAGACTCTCCTCAGTCTCCCCCGTTCTCACCCTGCCCAGCCTTCCAGCTCCCTGGCCTAGAGCTGGGCAGACCTGGGTGCCTAAGCCCCCAGCCTGGCTGGACTTTGTGATGTGTGCCAGTTACTTCATCGCGTTCTAGCCTAGGCATTTGATCATGGGGAGTGGGAAACAGGAAAAACGAAATTGCTGATATTAGCGATGAGATGTGTGGTCTCACCAGCCTGAAATTGCAGCCGCCACCCCAGCCCAGAGGCGCCTGCCGGGCTGTGGAGGAAACAGCACAGCAGTGGAAAAAGAGCATCATCAGCAACAGACGTACGCGAGGTGGCAGGGGCTCCTCACAGACGGGGCCGCGGCAGCGCTTCAGCCTGGGGTGTGTGGGCGGAGGCCAGGAGGGGCTCCCCTGGCTAGACTTGGTGTGGGCATGAGCTGGGGGCAGGCCAGCGGGTCCCACCACAGGGCTGGGCAGCAGGTGGGGTGGCCTTTGGCCCGGATGATTCTGGCAGAGCCACTGGGCTCAGCCTCGCTCCTGTGGGCCCCTGAGGCTTTGTGCTGCAGGACTGGGCTGTCCTCCCAGAACCAGAGGGAGCCCACCCCAGGTGTCTCTGCCACCCCAAGCCTGCAGTTCGGGTCCACCCAAGGAGGGGACCTCTGCTCGACCCCTTCCCCCCTTCCACCGTCCTCCACTGAAGGCGCCTGAGCCACTGGGTTGGGACGTGGTTGAGACTGGTGTGGCCCTGCTCAGTCTCCCTGTGCTGCCAGCCCCTGGAGACCCCCAAGGGGTACGTGTGGCAGGGGCAGTTGCCTGGGGGCTGTGTGAGGTCCTAGAGCCTGCCAGGAGACAGAGGGTGGGAGGTAGTGGGCAAGTCCTAGAGTCTGGACTGAGAGGGACCTATCTGACTTGCACCCCAACATCACAATCCTTCCCCCAAAACTACAATTCTCAATGTGTATGCTATCCTTATATTATTATTAGGCTATTAGGTTCCCTCGAGTCATGTCCAACTCATAGTGACCCTCATAGGGTTTTCAATGGCTGACTGTTTCGGGATTGCCTCTGGAGCGGGTTGCCATATCCTTCTCCCATTTTTGCGGTGCTGGGAATCAAACTCAGGACCTCAGAGGCTGCGGAGCAGCACTCTACCAACTGAGCTAAATCCCAGCCTCATGCTATGCTTAGACACACATAATCCTCAAGAGTAACCTCAACACGCTCTCGATCCTCAACAAGCACACCCGGCAACCCTCATAGCCCACCACCCCTAATACTCTGTCCCCGGCACACACACAACCCCAACACAGACAGTCTTCAGTACACACACAATCCCTCTACTCTGTCCCCAACACACACCACAATCCCCAACACACTCTTCTCCAACACATGCATACAATCACAGCGTACACACTTTATCCTTAACACATATTCTCCTTGACACGCTCTGTCCCTCCACATACACCGTCCCCAAGAAACACACACACACACACACACACACACAGAGTCCCCAAGAAATGCACACGGTCTGTAACACACACACAGTCCCATCTCATACATGCTATCTGTAACACGTTCTTAACACAGAATCCTTAACACACTCTATCTTCTTTGCACATACTGTTACCAACACACACACACACACACACACACACACACACACACACACACACTTGGCAGCACTCACTTGTCCTCCACCACACACCCGATGCCCAGGCTCCCACCTGGCAGATCCACAGCCTCCTTTCACTACAAGGAAGACCCAGGGACAGAGCGGCCTCTGCACTTGTCCACCCTCCCTGGTCTCTTCCTCAGCCTTCCTGTGAGGGAGGCTGGCCTTTGCCTTTCCTGGCCCCACCTTCCCAACAGGGGTCCTGGCCTGGGCCTGGGGTGCTCTAAGGCTCGGGAAGCCCTAGATAGCTGTCTGTCGTTTGTATTTACAAGGCCGTAACTAACTGAGGGGCTGGGGTTTAGCTCAGCTGGTAGAGTGCTGCTCTGTATTTTCTGAGGACCCAGGTTTGATTCCCAGCACTGCAAACATGGGAGAAGGATGTGGCAGTTGACTCCTGGAAAACAATCCTGAAACAAACCATGGAGAACCCTGTGAGGGTCGCTCTGAGTCAGGTACTTGATGGCACCTAACAACAACTAACTGCAGTTCTGCTGCGACGTAAGAAGCCGCACAGACGAGACTGCACGCTCTCCTCTGTTTTTCTTTGCAGAACTGCAGTACAACACCATAGCCAGGGTAATGCTTCGATGGGCTCCAGGGACCTTAGTGCCACCTGATCCTGGATGTGTGTGCAGCAGCGCTATGCACTGTCTCCTAGGGGAGACATGAGTGTCCCCTCGCAGGGGACCCTGTTGCCCTCAGTCTTTCCCTCCCACTGCAGCGACCCTGGCTTTATCTCAATAGTGGTATGCACTGCCGGTGCCCTTTGTGCCTGGCAATGTGAGCCAGAGTGCCCTCCAGCTGTGTGTTGGCTCTCTGGGCCCTTTTGGCATTCAGCCAGGTCGGTGGTATGGACACGGGGTCAGAGGGTGGGGCTCAGTTAGCCATTCCCCCTGAGGTACATCTGTGTGGACCTCGGTTCTTGGGGACAGCAATTTTCCTTTTTTGAGTGAGGTCACAGAGTGTCAGGTCGATGGGGTGCCCTGCTTTCTGTTTTGGAAGCCTGGCCACCCATCCTTCACCTGCTCTGGAACCCAGCCACGGGGAAGCAGCCGTGGCAGAGGCTATTGGCAGGGCAGGCTTGGGCAGGGGCTTCTGAGGCCGGGTTCTGAGATGCCCTTCTGGCCGGCCTCCACTCCTCCTGGGCCAGGAGAGGAGCTCCAGGTTCCAGGGCGTCGACTTCCAGGTTGTGACACCAGGATCCAGCACTGATGGGAAGTAGGGGAGAAGGAACCCCTTCCTTCTGGAGGCAATGGGAAGTTTCCATCCTCAGCTGACAGGCCTAGGAAGTGCAGGAAACCAAAGGGCCACCCTGAGACTGCTTCAGTGTGGGTAGGAGATGGAGGAGTGCCTCCCTGAGTCCCTGCCCAAAGCCTGCTAGGCTGAGGGTGAGGTCTCCTGGGGCAATGCTGACCGCAGCCCCACTGGGCTCCAGGGCCCCGGGCCGCAGCCTGATTCACAGCTATTTCTGAGGTTGGAACAGGAAATGGTTAATAGTGTTTGCAAATAAAAACTTTCTGTTCTGCCCTGTTTCTGAAGCCATTTCCCAGAAATTAAAGGAAGAACAGTTAATTTATCTGCCCCATTAAGACCTGAGTTTTAAGAAACCAAAGGGGACATTTCCACACTTTATCTCAAACTTTCCTAAACGTTCCTTAGGATGTGTGTCCACCTCCTCCTCCCACCGTCTTCCAAACGTTCTAGAATGTGGCTAGTAGTTTAAATGTTTTACATTTTAAATTTCCAAATGTATATGCTTGCCATATGTGTATGAGTGCAGGTGTGCGTGCGTGGGCAGCTGTGCTCAGGTGTATGTAGGTGTTTGCATTGTGTTGTGTGTGGACACCTTCCTGCCTTCTCACACCAGTGGTGGGCATCACTTGGGCCCTTGCTGGTCCCCCAGGTGGCCAAGATATAGTCCCCGCTGGTCCCTGATGCCTGACCGGGCTGCGGTTCCCAGTGGGTACACAGCAGCCCTGGGAGCAAAGGATGGCCACTGCCCCCTGGAAGGCCACCCCCGTGACCAGGCAGCCCCTGGTCTCTGCAGCTCCCATTGTTCCCCGAAGGCTGAGGCGATGGCCACTAAGCTGTGGGGAAGTAACAGGGGCTCCCCTGGCTGTGAGGTCTGCACTTGGATGCCACCCGTTGGCCGCAGTGAGGGCTGCCCTGCCCCTGGCTCCTGGCCAGAGCTGAGTCCAGAGCTGAGCTGCAGGGGTGGGTGAGCAGGGAGGGCACCAGGCAGTCCTGGGGTGGCGAACAGTGCAGCAGTGGACCCCGCCTCCCCCGAGGGCTTCTCCCTGTGGTCTGCTCAGACCCTGTGCCCCGCTGTGAGGGTCGTCTTTAAGGAGGCTGATGAGGGCAGAGCCAGGCCCCAATCAGACCTTGTTCCTAAAGCCTGTCCTGTAGAGGCCAGCGTCCACGCAGCAAGGCCTGCTGCACACCCACTTCCAGGTGGGACCTTGGCACGGCTGGCCCCCCGGGCCTGGGGCTCGCACCACTGCACAAGGGGCACAGTTTCACCTGTTGGTTTTCTAGTAAAGAAGAGAGGAATGTTTAGGCTGACTGGTGTGTCAGCTGCCTGGAATGCCACCCTTGCGGGCTTGGTTTGTGGGTCGAAGGGCCACAGATGGGCAGATGGGCTGAAGCACGGGCTGGCAGGCTCTTCTGTGGCTGCGCTGCGCATCTGGAGAAGTCTAGGCTGGCCTGAGGAGGGCTCAGCCACTCTACCAAAGGCAACTCACTCCTGGATTTCCTTAAGGTTGGAGTTGCCATCCAAAGGCCCCTCCAGGCGGTGGCCAGTCACCAGAGGCTGACTCCAGTGAGGAGCCTAAGGAGGCAGGGCTACCGGAGGGCTGGGGCCTCAGGGTCGGACGTTGCAGAGGCTGTGGAAGCCCTTGGACCCTGGCAGTGAGAAGTGTCAGGCGGCAGCCACCTACACAGGCCCCACATGAACTGTGACCAGGACCACAGCTCCCTGCATATAATGGCCCCAACCTTATCAACAAGTGCCAGGATTTAGGTACAACCTTAGCTTATCATGTTGGATCGATACAACCCTAGGTGCTGACGGAAACCCTCAGAAAACAGTGCTTTAAGATAAGAGCAACAGTTGGTTTACTTCTCACTTGCCGAGAATCTTAGAGATAGGTGACCTAGAAGTAGTGAGTTTGTGCCTGCAGCTGTCATCACAGACCCAGGCCTTCATCATTTGGCTCCATCCTCAAAGACACCTCATGGTCTAGAATGGCTGCTACAGCACTGGCCATCACTTCTGCACTGGGGCAGTCTGACTGCCTATCAGCTGCCATCCCAGGAGCTCCTGTGGGCAATGTCCTGCCAGCTGGCACAGGAGAGATGCCACACCCTCCCAGTCTGGGTGCCCTCCCAGTTGTGTCCAAGGTGCTGGCCTGGTCTGTCCAGCAGTGGCCCTCTTTTTTCTCAGCATATTGTTTGTTGGGCCCTGACAAACTGCTGCTGCGCCCGGTCGTGCTTGAATATCACAAACAAAAACCTCAAAACGGCCAGTGAAGTAGGCCACACACACACAATTCATAATGAGAGATACTGCTTACAGAGAGCTCAGAGTGGCAGTGCTGAAGGGTCACGCCCAGGGAGGCGTCTCAGAGGGCAAAGCCAAATATGCAGCTCGCAGTGGTGGGAGGTCGGGCTGGTGGTAGAGGGTGGGGGATTGGGTAGACTGGAAAGGAGTGGGTAGGCGCTTTGGGGACTGGGGGACTCTGCTAGTCTAACGTTTTCGATAGCTTGGGAAACTGTGTTTATGTTTTAGGTATTTTATGTAAATGTGTGGGATTTCTCATCAACAAAAACTTAAAGGAAGCTGGGCATGGGGGCACACATCTGTAATCCCAGCACTTGGGAGGCTGAGGCAGGAGGATCATGACTTTGAGGGCAGCCTGGGCTGTCATGAGACTCTGTATTAAAAAACCAAAAAAAAAAAAAAAAAAAAAGACCCAAAAAACCCCACAACTCCTCCCAAAACAAAAAACCTCAAAAAGTTTAAAGGAAAAGATCTACAGGGAAATTTGTGATAATACTTGTTCCATACCGTTTTCAAATCTTTGTTCGTAACGGCAAAGTTTCAGCAGGGCACAGCTCGTGGACAGAGGCCAGTGACTCATGGCTCAGTACGAGCTGGAAAATATCAGACATCTGAGAGGGTGAGTGTGGGGCACAGCTCACAACACACGCAGTAAAAAGAGCAGACTCCGGGAGCATGCCTGGGGTGGGTGTAAGTGTGCATATTCACATGCGCACAGGTGTGGCTTGACACGCGGACCTTGGTCCTCTTACGGTGTTACTAATGATCCTGAGGGGGTCACTGGCAATTTTATCACTTGTGTTTTTCTTTGCTGCTTCTTATTTCTCAGTTGCCATAGAAACCATGCTATTGTCAAAGCAGCCAATTGGCTGGCACTTGGATGCTGGATGCTTCCTTAGGGCCTGCGTGGCAGAGTTGTCAGCTGCACAGCGAAGCTCAGCAGCAACATGGCTGGGGCCGGAATGGATGCGTGGGTGGACACCTTTGTCCAGCTGATGGCCAACAAGAAGCCCCAGGACGTCTGGGTTCTGAAGCCCCAGGAGAGCCTGGACAATGGGCACCCGGACAGCGGCTATCTCCAGTACCGGCTGAAGGGGCTCTCAAGGTTCTGTAGAGGGCTCTGAGGGCTTCTGTGGGGTCCTGGGACAGGGAGGGGGCTGAAGGTGCCTTGACAGTGGCCCTTGGTTGGCCTTAGTTTCTGAGGCCAGGCTGGGTGTGGCCAGGAGTGGGTACCATTGGGGTGAGAATCAGGGCTTCCATCCAGCCTGCTCTTGTCCCTGACAGGTGGGCGGGGCTGGGTGCGTATCATTGTTTCTGGGAAATGGTGCTCCGTGCTAGCCCCCCGGCTTCTGAGGCCAGGCCTAGAGAGTGGGGTGTGTGTGTGGGGGTTGTTTGCCCACTCTGGCCAGTGCTGCCCTCAGCCGTGTAGGCCTCCCCCTGTCCCCATGGTGATGCCATAGCATCATGGCTGTCAGTGCTGACAGGAGGGGCTGGAAGGTGCAGATGCCCTGCTGCAGACAGCTCTGAGGGCGCACCAGGTGGGCGGCACTACCTCAGATGGGAATTAGGGACATATGGGGCAGGGTGCTTAGCCTGAGAGATGGGGGCTCGGTCCTGGCCCAGGCTGCTGGATAGAGTCGGGGGATTGGGCCCAGGGACTGCGGGCCACCTGATCACAACAGCAGCCGCCATACTCAGCAGGGGCATACTCAGCCCCTGGTCATCAGAGAATGATGTATGAGGTATGGATGAGTTTGATGTCCATACGCAGCCGCCATATGCAGCAGGGGCATACTCTCCTTCCTTGGGCTTCTCTACCCAGTGAGGCCCCCAGCTCTGCAGTGCACCAGCTGGGAAGGGGTATGGCACAGCCCTAGGGCCTCTTGGATTCCAGGCCAGCCAAGCCCTCCGGGCACTGGCCAGCATGCCACATGCTGGGGTCACCAGGCAGAGAGGGGGCTGCTCTACCCGTCCATGTGGACTCCACAGTTCATTGGTGCTGAGAAGCACCCAGCAGCACCTCGTCACACCCAGACCCAAACAAAGCTGCTCTGGTGGGTGAGCAGAGGCGGCCCACACTGCTGCAGTGGGTCAGTGTCCCGAAGGTGGGACCTGAGCTGACGGTCTGATGCCCCAAGTGCAGCCACCTGCCACCTGCCCTTCTGATGCTGATTAGTCAAATTTAAATAAGTTAGAAGTTCAGTTCCTCAGGCACCATCTGTGACCACGTGCTCTGTGGGCTTGAGACCAGAGTCTCCCCTCAATTGTTGACGCTAGGTTCCGGGTCCATGGACCCAGAAATAATGCAGAGAGCAAAGGCAAGCAGGAGCAAGGAGGATTTTATTGAGATGATAGACAAAGCCTCCATATGAACAGAGGGGTCCTGACTGGGTAGCTGCAATGATGCTGTTGTTCTGGAGTCTTTTTTTTTTTTTTTGCGGTATTGGGGGTTGAACCCAGGGCCTCGTGCTTGCATGCTCTGCAAGTGCTGGACCACTGAGTTGCACCCCCCACCCATTTTTTTCACTTTTTGAGACAGGGTCTCGCTAGGTTACACAGACTGCCTCTGGTCTCGAACTTGCGATCATCCTGACTCCACCTCCCAAGCCGCTGGGATTACAGGCGTTCGCCACCGCGCCCTGCTTGTTGCTCTGGAGTCTTTAAACTATTGTAGGCTACACTTTCTTGAAGAGGTGGGAACTTATTCTGTTGTTCCTACCTAAAGATTGATTGATCAGGTGACTGCTGACCAGGTCACTACCTTTTCCTTTGAAGAATGGGGCTTAGGGGAAGGAAACTCATGTGGTTTGACAGAAACTCAGGTGACTTAATGGATAGTCTGGTGACCCCATCTTCCTCAGTTGTTCCTTATTTCCAGACCCCATTTCTCCTGAAATTTACTAGCCCTCTCAATCCTGCCTTTTTAGAGGAGGCCCTGATTCCTGTTAGGGCATTGTGGGACAACTCTATCTTGACCTCTTCAGGCTGGTAGGGGCACAGTCAGGGTCAGCATTCAGAAACCCTCCAAAAGGAGACAATCTAAGGATCCACAGAAAATAGGTCTTGACATTCGAGGCTCTTTTTCCATAACCATCTGTAGACTGATGGATTCTAGGTGAGAAGACAAAAACTTGTTGAGATAATTTATGATGCAAGGTCCAAACAGAAGAATTAGTCCTCTGACCCCCATTGGTCCTACAAGGAGGAGCACCCAAGAGAGGTATTCCCCAGTGTGCTGCCAGGACATCCCGTCCTGAGATGCTCATTCAGGGAGTTTAGCAGCCGGATCTCTAAGCTTTTTGACTGTGTCTCTTACCACTTCTGAGAGGTTTGCATAGACATAACATTCTTCTTCTAGGCCCAGACAAATGCCTCCCTGCGCAGCCATTAATAAGATTAGGCCATGGTGGTTTTGAAGGGCCACAGAGGCTAAGGAATCTACTTGCTCTTGGAGGCTCTCAAGGGCTGAGGAAATGTGTTCCAGATCAGAGAGTAGTTTGACTGAGAGGCTGTGGTACGTATATGATGCCATTTCCAGCCTCATCACTCCTGTGCCTATTCCTATAGATGTACCCAGGCCTACCAGAAAGGGAATAAATTGAATGGCCCTCTTGATTAGGACAGGGCTAAAAAGAGGGGCAGGAAGTTCCTAATTAGCAGGAGCTATGTTAATCTCAGGACTGAGATATCTAAATATGAGCTCCAGTCCAATTAGCAGGAAGGCAGGTGTATGCATTTTTTCCACAGAGGAAGAAAGTTCCCTTAGTTTCAAGACAAAGGGTAAGATCAAATAACAGGTATTTATAGAGGGTGTTATGTCTGTTTTCCTGCACCATTTTACCAAAGAAGAAATATTGAGTGGTAAGGGCTGCTCCTGTAAAGGGTTGAATGGGCATGATTTAGGGACTGGTTGATGAATAAGCTCTATTTTTCCAAAAGAGGTAATATCATGTTGGGTCTATGAGCCACCAGCAGTTTGAGTCACTGAGAGAAGGCATTTGTAAGCAATTACCAGAGACGTGGGTAGGGTCATTCGGAACCCATTGTTGCCAAGGAGAGAGATTAGGACATTTTTCTGGTCTGAGGCACTTTTTTTTATAGAATTTTTTATTTTGAGCATGAGACATATCAAGAGGAGTAGGTCCTAAGACTTGAAGGTGGAAATAATTTATGAGAGGTCTCCCAGTAGGATCATGAATTGCAGTTAAGAATTAGGGTGTAGTTGCAAAGATTATCAGAGAGGTTTCCAACTGGGGAGGAAAAGGACTCTTTATCTATGGCTCTGATGCACAGAAGAGCTGGGTATTTGAGGCCTGTGTTAATGAAAATTGGTGTCCGTATAGGAGAATGTTTACCTTCCACTCTTTTTAATCTGTCATGATAATCTTTCATTAAAGACTATGTCTGGGATGCCATCCTTGGGAAGTGTGGACTAAGCTGTTGGTGGGAGTATAGGCTAGTATTGAGTCCATTCAGTGGGCTGGGAGGGTAAGGAGTTCCTCAGTGCCTGGAAGCAAGGACATACAGAGCCAGCAATCATCTGAATATGGGGATTTCTGGTCTAGTGAAAGGTTGTGTTGCCTTAAATAAGGAGAGATCTAAAGTTCAGGAGGAGAGCTTGCATGCCAATGGTCCAGGACAAGAATTGTTAAAGGTGACATTTGACAATGAGCTGGAGGAAATAAGAAAACAGAAGGGTGGATAGGATAGTGAATCCCAGGAGTAGGCGAAGACCAGGGGCTGGAATACGTCTAGGTGGGAGTGGAATCACTTCCCTGAGGTTTGCAGCCAGGTTGTCTGTTGGAGAGATACTTGAGGTCCTCCATTGGCTTGCAGGCATAGTTAGGTTTCTGTTAGGGTTTTGTCCATAGTGTTGGGTGACTCTTTCAGCAAGCTCCACAGTTTAACACGAGTGTGATGGACCCAGGGATCAAGGCCAGCGACCTTAACTGTAGTAGGAATAGATAGAATTATAGGAAATGGGCCATCCATATTGGAGCTAGAGAGGGAGAGTGAAAAGGGAGAGATTTAACAAGGACCAGGTCTGTGGGGAGCGGGAATAGATCAGATCTCTCATCCCAGGGGAGTCCTTCAGAGTTCTCAGAGCAGATATGTTGGAATTGGATAGAGATGTGATATCTTGCACATCACAGAGCTGCTTGTACATGTACAGAGCTGCTTTTTAAAAAATCCAATACTAAACCACTGGTTAAAATGGCCATCCGTAGAGAATCTCGAAAGGACTGAGTCCTAACTTTGAGAGGTGTTTCTTATTTTAAGTAGGACCCGTGGGAGTAAGCTTGTCCAAGGGAGGTAAGTCTCCTGAGATAATTTTCTTAGATGTCTTTTTATGAGGTCATTTACCTTTTCTACCTTTCCTGAAGACTGAGGTCTAACTGCAAAGGCTTCCTTGTTAAATGCCTTCAGGGAGAGGGTAATCAGCTCCAAGAGCCTGAGATTCTCCCTCAGTTACAGCTGCCTTAAAGGAAGGGCCATTATCGCTTTGGATGCTCTTTGGAAGGTCAAACCTGGGACTTATTTCTGAAATGAGTAGTTTGCCAACCTC
>VMDO01040684.1:0-11954 GCA_007922755.1 Pedetes capensis | reverse complement strand
TAAAGCTTCCTTCTACTCCCAATCTGTTTGTGTCTCAGAGTATTTTTCTGGGTTTAAGTCACTGGGTACAAGAAATATTTGCTTTGACATGTCTTTGAATATCATAGCTATCCAGATGGTATGTGGAGTAAAGAACTAAGAAAGCCCTTGAGAAAAAGATCCCCTTAGAAAGGCCAGCTGAGTGTGGCACTGCCCTGGAAAGGCCCAGATGCGAGCAGCTCAAGAGAAGGGACTCTGAATTCACAGAATTTCTTACCATTCCCTAACCTTAGTTCATATTTCTCCACCTCTTCACTTTGCCAACATAGTTCTTCCAACCACATGGCCATACCCTTATTGATAAGCATCCAAATCCTCCCATCCTTCACAGTCAAGTTCAGAATGCCCTCTCATCCTTCCTTCTTCTCCTCCAGCTTACCCTCCACTGGAAATGATTCTCTTCTCCTGTGAATGTCTGTAGCACTTGAAATTAACAGGACCAGCTACATTATTTACATGTCCTAATGCAAAGGAAAATCCAAGTTCTCTTGCTAAAAAGAGTTATTAATGATTCCAAGAGAGCTAAAACACAGCCTTCCACCAAGCACAGAACCCTTCTAAGTGCAGGACCCAGCCCCACTGCATAGGATATACTGCTGGTAAGCCAGCCCCAGCAATTGTTCTTGTAGACTCCCAGGGGAAACTGAGAGTCTCATCAGGCAAATGCAACCTTTTAAGTGCACATGGGCATTACCTCTCAGGGAAGCTGTTGAGCAGTTCTTCCCTTCCTGGGCCTTGTTTCAGAGCACACAGCACCTACATGCCTGGTTGTCTACTTTGCTTGGGACTTAGCTGAATGGTCTGTATCATGAGCCCCCCATAGTCATTCTGACCTCCTTCCTACTGCACTCCTCCTTGAGGTCTGCCTTATTGACTTCTTAGAGTCAGCTAAAGATCTATCAGTTATTTTCTTATATTACCACTATTTCATTGTCTTCTTCTGGTTCCTCAGATTGTTAGAAGTAGCCAAGAAAGACATAAAGCCCTCATTTCAATAGCATATTGATGCAAAAAAATGCAGTACCTAGTACTCTTTCCTTTGTTATCTTCCTTCTTTCCAAGTAAGCAGTAACATAACTACTTACCTGATACCAGGAATGTTAAGGGTACTAACTTATTTGTTATTCTTATTAATTCCATCAAATATGCATTGCTATAATTATTCTTTTTAAAGATTAATAAAATGAGACTCAGGTTAAATAACTTGCCCAAGGTGACAAAACAAATGAGCCTTTACCGTTAGCCAATGCACTATATTGATTCCATATACAGGCTATTTGAAGGCAAAGGTCACATCTTTAGTATTCCCTATGTTACCTCTTTGTGCTCTTAGGACTGCTGTATCAATTAAGACTATTAAGAATTCCCATTTTTGATACTTTACCCTGTGGCAGGCTCTGCACTGAGTATTTGGCAAATGTTATTTATTTATTTATTTGCCATACTGGGTGTTGGACACAGGACCTTGCATGTGCTATGCAATTGTTCTACTACTGAAGTTTCCTTCTGGGGCTTAGATTGCACAGCCAGGTTATGAATATGAGAGCAAGGTTAGGTGAAGGCTTTCAGAGCCTTTTCTTCCCTGCAAAACAGCAATTACCTTGAGTCACTGTGAATAGATCATTTTTGCATTTCTGTGGTCAGGTCATTGTTATATGACACAGGTGCTTTGGCACTGAGTCCAAAGGGTCTTCCAGATAGCTAGGTGATGACTTTCATGGCCATTGATGCCAAGTACCTTTCACCAGAAACCTGATGGGTCCTTGAGCAAATGTAATTTGCATCCTATTGATCAAAGTTTTATATTGGAAAAAAATCTCAATCTGTCCCCACAGGTCATTATGATAATCTGTATAATAACATGATGATAATTTGTACAATACCTTATAGTTCTTTGCTGGCCAGATGTTGCTAAACCCAGCAGGTTGTGATGAGCTTCTTTACAGCAGATGATGTCTTCTCCTCACTGTGTCCAGGCACCTGACTTTACAGACAGTAGGTACTCAATAAATGTACTTTGAACATATAAATGAAAAAACCACCAGGCATATCAAAAATTAAATCCCTGGCTTCTCAGGCCCTTTAAGAATGAGAAAGGACAGATTCAGGAATCTGGTGGACAGATTTAAACCAACCATGGCTGCTTCCTCTCTGTGGCAACCAATCATTCTTCTGGCTTTTGCTTACATGTGTGTTCTCATTTTGTTGTTGGTGATAGGCTGGGTTTCTAGCTCCTGCCTCTCACACTGAGTTGTTATTTCACTCCCTCTAGCTCTATCCTCCTGGAACCAGCCTCTAAAATCTCTGACTCTGAATTTCTGGTGGTCCTTCTGGTCATGGCTCTTGACTGGCAACTCTAAACACTTAATTCTGCTTTGGAATAGTTCAAATATCATTACCTACTTTAGTGGCTCCCTGGTGAAGAAACCTTTTGACAAATTCAGAAGCCATGGAGCCATCCTCAGTGGCTATCTGGACTGCCATCAGCTGCAAAGCCTAACATCTTGCTGCCATCTCTTGGACATCCTTGATCCTCCCCTGCTTTTGCAACCTTTGGGCTTTCTTCCCTCAACCAGCTGTAACACACTGAATCATACATGGTATGAATACAGAGAGCATTGTTATATAGCAGAGATGTGAGCCTCAGAGAATAATAATGCACAGATGAGCAACCAAAAAAAGAATGCAAATGGCCAAATAATGAAGTAAATGTCTATTTGCTGTGGGTTTTCAAAGAAGCTGGAGCCAGTTGGATGAGACTAACACAAGATCACTCATGAGTATATGCATTGATCATGTCAAAATCTTTAAAGTTTGAAATTGGTGTCTTTAGCACTGGCTTTGGCAACACATGTGATAAAATCAGAATGATACAGAGAAGATTAGTATGGCCCCTGTGCAAAGATAACACATAAATCTGTGAAGCATTCCATATTTTTAGCTGAATCTTACTTAAAAAAAGAAATGATTATATAAGTTGATATATAAAAATGCACTTAACAAAGAAGGAATAATATAAAGAGTAGAAAGAAGGAGGGAGGGAACTAACAAAGGGAAGTGAAGATTGCAGAAGGTGCAACGGGGAGGAGAGTCAATGTAGAGGGATAAATGGGTGGACAAAAATCTCAATGTAAATGATGCAACTTCATGAGCACATGGAAAAAGTAGGGTAATATAGCCAAAATATGCATATGAGTTTTACTACATATTAGTTAAAAGGTTCCAAAAACCTTGTAAGTTGATAAAAAATGTAACCCAAAATGATATAATAGTTGCATAATGGAAAAAGCCAATGCTGTATTATTCTGTACCCCACCAACATTTACCAATAAAGAGAGAAATAAAAGAAAGAAAGAAATTGGCATCTTTAGGCACAATGAAATACCAGCAGCCTCCTTTTGGCACCAGTGATTCAGTAATTTTGGAAAACATACCAAAATATTGTTTCTTTTCTTCATCATCATTCAGTAAATGGCAATTATGCTTTCTAAGGAAGCTGAGAAAATCCAAATAAAAAACCTTGCATTCAGCTTCATAGCAAAGGTATTTTAGTTTGTAAGTACTAGAAATAAGGGAAGTTGGGATAAAACCAAAGATATCCATAAAACACATTAAAAAAAAAACCAAGCCAGGCACAGTGGTGCACACCTGTAATCCCAGTTACTTGGGAGGCTGAGGAAGGAGGATCACAAGTTGAAGGCCAGAGGCAGCCTGCACAATTTTGTGAGACTCTGTCACAAAATAAAAAATAAAAGTGGGCTGGAGGTGCAACCCAGTGGTTGGGCACCGGCAAAGTATGTGTGAGACCTTAGGTTCAACCCCCAAGTAATACAAAAATAAATAAATAAAAATAAAAATGATAAACAAGTCCTGATGATTTTCACATATTTGTGTTCTGATAATTTGGAGAAAGACCCAACAACCCACTCCCAAAGAAAAATCAGCCATTGAAAACCCTATGAATAGTAGAGAAGCACTAGCAATAGTGTTTCACTTGTACGTAGGGTTGCTATGAATTGGACACCAACTCGATGGCACCTAACAACAACAAGTTCTGATAAAAATTAGCATGGGAACTATAGTGGAAGGAAAGGAAGACCAGAAGAGCTGACACAGTACATCAGATAAAGAGCAAGGGTTTAAATAAGCCTTGCCTTTCCAATGAGCAATTTCACCATGGAAATCAAGAACTTTAAAAATGTCCAGATGATTTGAATCAATAATTTCCTTTCTAAGAATCTATCTTGAAAGTTGAAGATTCCTGAATAAAAATGTTGATTGTGTCTTCTTATGCAATAGTGATTGATTGAGAACAAAGAGAATGGTTAAATAAATTATGACAGACACACAATAGAATAATAAGTTGTCATTAAAAGCATGTTTTGCAGTCTACTTAATAGTATGGGGGAAACGTTATTGTTGTTGGATGTCGTCGAGTCCTGTCCAACTCACAGCGACCCTTATAGGGTTTTGAGTGGATGATTGTTTTTCAGGATTGCCTCGGGAGTGGATTGCCACATCCTTCTCCCACTTTTGTGGTGCTGGGGATCGAACCCGGGACCTCAGAGCCTGCAGAGCGGCGCTCTACCAACTGAGCTGATTCCCAGCCCCTATGGGAGAAATATCCAAGTTACAATGTTAAATAACAAGAATAAATAATTGAACATGCATATATGAGCTAAATTATATTGAAATAATATTTTGTATAGAACAAAAGACAGCATGGTAATGCACTAAAACATTAGCACTTTTCATTTCTGCATGATGAGATAGTGATCTCTATATTCCTCTTTACATGGGTGCAATGATAGATGTGATATTAATTGCTCTTAATTCCACACCTTTGGGAAAAGGTCATGGCAACTGACTTCCCCAAAATTAAATCAGCCATTGAAAACCCTATGAATAGCAGAGAAGCACAAGAATAATGTTTCATCTGTTGTACATAGGGATGCTATGAGTCAGATACTGATTCAACAGCACCTCACAAAAACATGAATTTTTCAAGCCACAGCTAAATACCTAATCAGTTAGATACCTGTTGTTGTTGTTGTTGTTGTTGTTGTTGTTGTTAAGTGCCATTGAGTCAGTGTCCAACTCATAGCGACCCTATGTACAACAGGCAAAACACTATTGTCAGGGTTTTCAATGGTGGATTGATTTTTGGGGGTGGGTTGCCGAAGTTTAGAGATTCCTGCTGTTGTTAGGTGCCGTCGAGTCACGTCTGACTCATAGCGACCCTCATAGGGTTTTCAATGGCTGATTGTTTCAGGATTGCCTTGGGAGTGGATTGCCACCTTTCTCCCATTTTTGCAGTTCTGGGAATCAAACCTGGGACCTCAGGGACTGCAAAGCAGGGCTCTACTAATTGAGCTAAATCCCAGTCTGCTAAATACCTAGCATCAGCTAAAATACTTAGTGCTTTAGAAATTGTCACCAGTAGAAGACCCAAGAACAAAATGAGACTGAGTTTCAACCCAAGTGTCTGGGAAATCAGGTTACCTGGAAGTGACTACATGAAATTTTATTGAAAAAGGGCTTGGAGTTAGAAATTCCATTGAGCTATGAAAATAAAATCATACTTCATACAACTGAGCTACAACTTACAAAATGCGAACTCATGAATATTTCCATATTCGGTAATGCCTATATTTAGCCTGCACACAAAAGTTCATGAGTCAGGCCCTTGAAAAAAATAAGAATAAGGCAGTTGCAAAGAGGGTCTTTTGATGAATGGAAACTGCTCCTTGTCTGTAGGAGCCATAACCCCATCTCTGAGAGACCCAGGGTTCTCCCACATGGGCCTCTACCTTTCCATTCTGGATGTGTGTGCAACTGGGAATAAATGTGGAAAAGTCTGTACAGCTGATTTCTCTGCCGTATCACTATCCCTTGCCACCTCAACCCCACTGTAATTGACTGGCCAGCTACAAATCAGTATTAAGCTTCTCTTTACAGGGTTCTTTCATGTTTTCTCTCTCTCCCTCCCTCTCTCTCTCTCCCCCCCTCCCTTTTCCCAGTACTTAAGGGTTGAATTCAGGAGGGCTTTGTGCATGCTAGGCAAGTGCTCTACCACTGAGCTGCACCCCAGGCCCTTTATTTTTTATTTTGAGGCAAGGTCTCACTAAATTGCACAGAATGCCTCTGGCCCTGAACAAGCAATCCTCCTGCCTCAGCTTCTCACGTTGCTGGGACTGCAGGCACATGCCACAGTGTCTGGCTTCTTTTTGTTTTTCTTTTTGTAGCCAAGTTTTTTTTTCTCTGAAACAATATCAAACCACAGAACAAATCCACCCACATCCTATGGCAATCTCTGAATATGTGAAGAACATGTTGGTCTCCAAGTTAGAACTTCTTTTCTCCAGGGCAAACCAGGACCCTGTGTGATATTTCCCAAGCCTATCACTGTCCAGTTCATTCTCCGTGGAGGTCCCACCTGCAATTTCAAGAGCCACTTAAAAGGTGCTACCTGGAATTAACACTGTGGCCCTGTCTTTAATTGCTAAAGTTGCAAGAACTGTTAAGATGATATATGTGTTCTTAGTTGTCCTTGAAGTGTCTCAGCCTGCAGTGTTGGACTCAAATTCAAAATTTTGACATATGAATGGCTGTTGGGCTAGGACTCTCTTCTGCTGTGCTCATTCATGGGCTGGGACCACAGGCCCACTGGTGGCAACAAGTCAGCCATCCTGGAGACCCAGGCCCTGAACCCTCAGGGCCATAGCAGTGAGGTCTTCAGAAAGGATGGTAAGGGGTAGGGAACTCCACCCCTCTCTGTGAGCTATTTTTGTCTAGTCACAGGAGCATCCTCCTATTATCTCCATTCTCCATTTATGATGGAAATATCTTCCTTCTCTTCTCCAAGGATCTCACCTAAACTTTTGGGGTCTCTCATAGCTTATTGTACCTTTACTATACCAGGGTGCCTTGTTTTCCCTCTAAAACCCTTGTTGGAAGAGATAATCCCCTGGCATTAGTGGACTTTATCAAATTGATGAATGGCCCACCCCATGGACCCCATGGTGCAAGTAGAATACCCTCCTTCTCCTGCTAATCCCACCACACTCTGGCCCAGCTGGGCCTACCTCATCCCCTCAATGTCCTCTTCCCCCTGCTGCTGTTACCATACTCCACGCAGACTTTGGAGTGACTCCCACACAGCAACATTGAATATTGCAGATTTCTTGAGTACCAGTGATGTACTGACTTATTTGTTTTTTTTTTTCAGGGCTGATGTTTGCAGGGTTATTTGGAACCAGAACTGAAATCATCCCATGTCATTATGCAATTTCTTCAGCAGCCTCCAATAGTTCAATAAAGCCCTCTGCCCCTCCATTGGTCTAGGTTTCCTAATAGAGTACCTAGGTTGGTCCTGAAGCCTTCATCCATCTGCATACCTGTGAGGGCCTCTCTGGGGCAGCCATGAAGTCCTCATCCTGATCCTTTGCCTTGCTCAGCTCTGAGACTGCCATTAAGCCAGATTTGGTCCAAGTTAGGGTTATAAGGCAATAGGTTGTTATTACCAAGAAGTAACAGAAATCTGCATGATAGCTTTGGAATACCTCAGTGAACACACTCTTCAAGGATACAAACACACTTTGAGCCAGATTGACAAACTGAGGATTTGGATTTGGGTAAGTGAATCTGCTATGAATGAGCTGAAAGAATCTGTATATAGCCCAACCAGGCACCCTAGAAGAATAGCATCTCCCAGTACAAATGAAACTGCAGTGAGGAAAATTGAATTTTTCCCAGGAGTAAACAAGGAGCAGGTGGAGGTCAGGGAGGCTACTGGGTGGAGTCCATGTATAAGAGAACAAAAGATTTCACAGGATACTCTGCAGATCAAAGGCGGGAGAGCATGGCTTGCTAGAAAAACTGGGGTCCAAGAAACTGGCTCCTATTTGCTAAGTTACCATTGTCTGAAAATCACTTAAATTTCTTGCCTTCCATCTGTCTCTGATAAAAATGGAGAGTGACATTAGACAAGTGCCTACTATTTGCCTGGCCTTTTCCCATAGATCATTTCATTAGCACCTTCCTTTCCCTGTTCCAGACCTGTGTGTAGATATACTGTCCTGTCTGACAAAGAGGAAGCCAAGGATCTGATGTAGCATCTTTCTTGGCTCAAGGTCACATAATTAGTAAGTAGTTAGGTTGGGATTTGATTCTAGACCTGGTTCCTTCCTCCACACTACCTACCTCCCCAAAAGAGTTACTCTCACCCCAGAGAGTGGCATAAATAGGGTTCACTTTTCTATGTGCTAGACAAGAAATCAACACAACTTTCAGCCAGTGACAATAAAGGTCAAGTGCCATAGCCATTTCTAACCATATTGTCTGACAAGGTCCGGATATGGGGAAGAAGGGTTCAAGGAACTCATCTTCCAAGAAATTGATGGGGATTGAGAAAAGGAAAATGCACTTTTTGCTTTCTAGGAATAGGATTATTGCTTCTAATTATTATGTACATGATTACCTTATGTTTAGGACTAATACTCATAACTAATATTGTATTAAACTCTAATGAAACAAATCCTGAAAGAATGACACAACTGGGGGAATTTGTAAATGAATTAGAGGAAATGACCTCCAATTGTAAGGGTTATATGAACAATATTCTAGTTAAAGCTGATCAGCAATTTCCACCCTGGAACTCAAACATTAAGTGATTTATGCTTCAGCTGCAGCAGGCTGAGTTGTTAGCCCCTAATTGGATTGAAGTGGCCCAATTTATGATAGCTAAGGTTTACAAAGAAAGTATAGAGCAATTAAAAGAAGACACAGGCCTGTGCCCTCAATACAAAAGTCTCCTTGACAATTTATGGCTCCCAGCTGGGGGAAAGAGCGGATGCACAGCATGGGGAGGTGCTTATCTGTCTAAAGACAGACCTTAGTTCCCAGCGATAGGAAAAAAAGTAGAGGCTGATGTCTTGGTCAGCCTGACCCTCCACTGCCTTATATAGAAACATATAATGAGCAAGGGACTAAAGTAATAAATAAAGATAGAGTCCAAACACCTTATTATAACTTATCATTTATAAAAAGCCTAAGAAGAGATGGACCTTCCAGGTATTTGTTATCTAAAAATAATAAAAGTTATGCTTTATGCTATGGGCTGTTATGATTAAGAAATGCTTGTAAAACTTTGTTTCATGGATAATTGCATGTGCTATTTTTACTGATTACATGATCTAAGTCAAAAAAGATTGTATAAAGCACTCAGCTATCTAAAAAATAAATCAGAACAGATCCACACTGCCTCTGAGCTGCTGTGTCTGTTACCCATTGCTGACTGCTCATCTGCCTTTGGAACCCCTGGATCTTAGGCTGCAGCTGGTCTGCAGCAGTCAAGCCAGAAAATATGCCTTGGGGATCAATTGAAAGATTAGGCAAGGTGGGAAAAGAGTGCCTACCTACTGCCTTTTTAAGAATTAGATTTTATATTTGATTAAGAATAATTCTTTTAGCAACCATTTATTTCAAGCCTTTTTTGGACAATAATCTGTGTCATGTGCTATGGTAAATATTAGTTTGAACCATTAAAATTGCCAATGTTTGGCTGCTGTTGACATACAAAATGACAATTCTATAGATTCAACTTAATACAAAAGCTAGAAAGGCAATTTGTGTCCATAAGAGACAATCTAGTAGGGCAAATAAGATGAACACCATCTGATATCTAATCTCACAAAAGGACAAAAATATTTGAAAATGAGATTTCCCTGGGTGGATTTTATAAGTGTGTAGGCAATAAAGTATAATAAATATAATAAAGTATAATAGTGCTTCAGAGGAAAAATAGAGAAATAAGCACACAGCATACATATTTGAAGGAAAAGCCAATGGATGACCACAGTGGTTGCCACAAAGGGCAGAGCTTTAGGATTACTCTTCTCAAGAAATCCATTGTACCCAGATCCTAGCCATTGAAGCTGTGAGTCTTTCAGGAAGTTACTTTGGACATACTTGCAAATCATATAATGCAGAGCTTCCACCAGGAAGGGAGGTGCTGAGGCTTCAGTTACCACTGAATTAGGCAAACAGAGCTGGGATGAGATTTCCAAGGATGCTTGGATTTTCCATACATTGAAGAAAGTACACATAAAGAGATGAACCAACAAGAATAACTCAAAGGAATTATCCAATTTTCCCAAATCACATCTACACTAGTGATGGGCTGGGATTTGGCTCAGTGGGTAGAGCGCTGCACTGCAGTCTCTGAGGACCCGAGTTCAATTCCCAGCACCGCAAAAACGGGAGAAGGACCTGGCAATCAACTCCCAAGGCAATCCCGAAACAGTCAGCCATTGAAAACCCTATGAGGGTCGCTATGAGTCGGATACCGACTCGACAGCACCTAACAACAACAACAACAACACTGGTGATGTGACAGTTTCCTATTGTCAAAATAGACTCGCTCTTCCTTCTCATCACCAGCACAAGGCAGTAGAGAGCAGTCTCTGTGCATCCGGGCTTTGACAAGCCCAAGCTGAAGGAAAAGGCCAATGACAACAGAAACTTTCAGGAAGTCTTTAAGAAGGAAAAGGAAATGAGGGAAGGAAGGAAAGTAAATGATAAAATGAAAGGAAGCATCTGAGGAATCTGAGTGTGGTGGCGCACACTGGCAAAACCAGCACTTAAGAAGTGGAGGCAGGAGGAATTTTCCCTGGCCAGCCTGGGCTACATTGTTCAAGAACAACCTCAGCTACATAGAGACATCCTGTATCAACAACCCTCTTACTGAAAAATAGGGGAATATAACCCAAATATGCATATGAGTTTTACTACATACAAGTCAAAAGGTTCCATAAACCTTGTAAGTTGATAAAAGTGTATCCAAAAGTGATATTGCCTACAGCCATAGCACTGTGGCATCCAATCCTGTCTGATCTCAGAAGCTAACCAGGGTCAGACCTGGTTAGTACTTAGATGGGAGACCACCTGGAAACACCAGGTGCTGTAGGCTTGGGAGAAGGACCTGGCAATCCACTCCTCCCTGCAAAAAAGATAAGCCATTGAAAACCATATGGATAGCAGAGGAGCACCAGAATAATGTTTCATCTGTTGTACATAGGGTCGCTATGAGTCGGATACCGACTCGACAGCACCTAACAACAACAACAAAAGTGATGTAATGGTTGCATAATGGAAAAAGCAAATGCTGTATTACTCTACACTAACATTTACCAATAAAGGGAAAAGGAAAAAATAATAATAAATTTTATTATTTTTTATTTTATTTTATACACATAAAAAATTACTGCCTAAAGAAGAGGGAAGGAAGAATGGAGAGTGAGGTACAGAGAAGATAAAAGATGATAAGCTGTTATCCTACATCACTGGCTTTGAAGCTTGACCAAGAACATCAAAAGCAGACTTTCTCAAAGCACTGACTGAAAGAAGAAAAAAAATCAAAACATAGTATCAACATTCATTTCTAGTTTCTAAATAGAGCTCAGAATGAGGACTGTGGCTCCATCCCTTGTCCCAGCCCATACCTCTTTCTTCCTTGAAGCAACACTTTGTGCTTGTTCAGCCCACATAAGAAAATCAAAAAAGCCCTGTTGAGGTCCTGCTTACAGCCAGTTCAGCGCTAGATGGAGACAAGACTGGCAGTAGGAAGGACTCACTTGCCTCTCAAAAAGGCAGTGCGCTCAAGCCCAAGGGAGTTCTCACTTTGGCTGGCTCAAAGTGGTCAGTCGGTGGGCTGCTCACACCTTCATTCTGTCTCCACAGTGGCCTTATGGATAGGTGCATGAGCTTGAAATGCACACACTGAAGACCACCTGCCATGCATGGGACCCCATTCCCTTGCCAAACTGCTCTGTGAGGCAGCTGACTGAGCATGTGAGTTGCCTTGTTATGGTGCCTGCAGTCATGCTCCAGCTGTTCCAAGGCAGTTTAACAAAGAG
>VMDO01040683.1:0-11804 GCA_007922755.1 Pedetes capensis | reverse complement strand
ATATATATATATATATATATATATATATATATATATACATATATATATATGGTATACTACAAAATAGATGCAGTGATAATATAGCTCCAAGATGGAATTATAGCTGCTTTTTATCTAATTTTGGCCTATTGGATTACATGATCTTTCTACAATAAATTGAATTCCTTACATAATAAAAGTTATTAAAAACAAAACAAAACAAAAAGCCAAAAAAACAAAAAAAGTAAAGGAAAAGAAGGCGGGGTCTGGGGGTGCAGCTCAGTGGTCCAGCACTTGCAAAGCATGTAAGCACGAGGCCCTGATTTCAACCCCTAGTCCCGCAAAAAAGAAAAAAAAAGAAAAAAAAACTAGAAGAAGTTTGTGTTCATTAATATAGTGTCATGTTTCTTATAAATTAACTTTGAAAATAATTATAAATTAAAATATAAAAAATTATACCTTTTTATCTATTGTTTATAATTATATTACATAGTTTCATTAAGTAAACATATATCACTGCAAAAAAAAAAAAAAGAGTGACCAGTATTGTTGTTGATAGGTGCCCCAGAGTCAGGTCCAACTCATAGTGACCCTGTACAACAGAAATGAAACATTCCCCAACACTGTGCCTTGCCCAGCACTATGTCAGTGCTTCTCTGCTATTATGGCTGACTGTTTTGGGAGTGGGCTGCCACATCCTTCTCCAAGTTTTTGTGGTGCTTGGTATCAAACTCAGGGCCTCAGAGCACACAGAGCAAACACTTTACCAACTGAGCTAAACTCTAGCCCAGGAGTGATCAATATTAGATGATGTTAAATACTGTTTTATCTAGTCCTCATCAAGATGCATGAGTTGGCTATAATTAAATTATGTCATAACAATTTTTATCTCTCACCCAAGTTTCTCCACTTACTATAAAGTCATAAATTCAAGGGTCTAATTGATGTCTCCATTTTGTGTCTAACATATACCTCAAGCATACCTGGTCTAAAAATCAAATTCTTCCTTCCTAATCCCTACCCAAATCCCAACATGGTCTTACCCACCCCACTAAACAAAACTCTTTTCTGCCAGTTGTTTTGGCACAAAATGTTGATTTTATTTCTTTTACCACACTCTTCATCTCTAGTCCTTCAGCAAACCCACTGGGTAAGCTCTTTAACATATATCCTCACCCTACCATAACTACCCTATTCAACAACTGCAACCCACCCTCATCCAAGCTCTCCGTCATCTCTCACTTAAGACTACTGCACTGGTGTCCCCCTAACTCTCAAGCTAGGGTTTCCTCCCTTGATTCCTAGGTAAGCATCTTACAAAGGATCCTTCCAACATGGAAGCCCCCCCTGTCTCTCCTCTACTCAAAATCTCACACAGAATGGGCTGGGGATGTACTTCAGTGGCAGAGTGCCTGCCTAGCATCCATAAGGCCCTATGTTCAATCCCCAGAACTGTGGAATAAAAATTCAAACTCTTAACTCAGAATCAAAACTCAACCTCTTTCCATAATAAAGCCCCGGGTGATCTGGTCCTTAGCTCCTCCCCACCCTACCCTGATGAACTCACCTCCAACCACTTTCCCTTTATTCATTCCACCCACCATTCTGTCTTCTTTGTAGTTCTTCCATCATAGCAAGCACACTTTCTCTTTTCAGTTTTTATGCTTGCCTCTGTTCAGAACACTCTTTCCATAGGCATATGGGTAACTTGTCCTCTCAACTTCTTTAAGGTATCAGCTCAAATGTCACCTTCCAACAAGGGCTTGACCACTGTTCAAAAATATCATACATTCTTGAATTTAATCCATACTTTTTCAATAATATTAGAGGGCTACACATGGGTGTGGGCTGGCACATCTTTCCCCTGTTTTTTGCAGTGCTGGGGATCAAATCCATGTCCTCACCAAGTGAGGAGCAGCACTCTACCAACTGAGTAAAACCCTAGCCCTTATTGGATTTACTTGGCATTTATTGGATTCTGGAAGCTTTTACTAGTATTGGTGATAAAAACACAACCCTAGACTGTTCTGCCTTACCATCTAAATAAACACAGTGCAACAGGCAATAATGGACAAGGTCCATGCAAGTATAGCCACCATCAATGCAACTCAGGAGCTAGCAAAAAGACAGCATCCATTTGGAGGCTTGGGTAACACTAGTCTTTGTCCAAGATAGGGGCTACTGTCAAGAACTGAAGTTTTGTCTTATTTGTTCCACTTTGAATCATTTAAGAATATTCAAATAGTAGAAAAAATGGACATAGGGAAATATAATTCTTATCATGAAAGATAAAGGTCAGTAATAAAAATTAAAAAGTAAAACCAAGACAAAAGGAAACAATCTCCTAAAAAGTCAACAAATTGGCAAAGAAGAAAAAAATGCCTAAGGGGACATTTATAATTAATACTTCAGCTTTCAACTAAGATGAAGTAGAAGGAACTGACTTTAACCTGCTGTCTGAAACAACTAAAAAACTACATAAAACATATGAAATAATAGTTTTTTTTTAAGACAGTAGACTTGAGACATGAGAGAAGAGTGATTCTTGAAGGAGAAGATGTATGTGAACTGTGCTTGATGATCACCCAGCTTACTCACTGGAAAGAAGGTCCAGGAGCAGTAAAGGAACCTAAATGGAAATAAAGCAATACAAACAAAAAACCACAGAGATCTGCTCAGGTTTAGTCTGGAGTATTCAGGAAAATATTTAACAGTATGTGAGGAAACTCCATGAGTCTGAGAAAAGAACCACTCTATAAGATACAGATACTAGAATTAGCAAAGACCTTAAGATACTATTATAACTGTATTCTTTGTGTTTAAAAGGTTAAGAACATTAAAAAGATGATATCAAAAAGACCTAAGTCAAATATCAAGAGATTGCTGGGCATGATGGCGCACACCTATAATCCCAATGGCTCAGGAGGCAGAGGCAGGAGGATCACAAATTTGAGACTAGAGGCAGTCTGCGTAACTTACCGAGACCCTGTCTCAAAAAGTAAAAAAATAAAAAGTGGGCTGGGGCGCAGTTCAGTGGTCCAACACTTGCAAAGCACGCAGGTGCAAGGCCCTGGGTTCAACGCCCAGTACTGCAAAAAAATAAAAAAATAAAAACAAAAATAAATCAAGAGATAAAAAATGTCATATGAGATGGAAGAAAAAAACCACAATGAGGTTAACCCCACACACATATGTGTCTGTCAGCTTGTTCTGCTGTGGGGGCTTGAGTAGGGCTATGACACAGAAAGCTATGCCACCAGTATTTAGATACCAGGAAGACCACCCATGGACAGATTTCAGCTGAGCTTCCAGACTAAAACAGAGTAGGGAGAAAGATCTGGCAGCCCACTCCCAAAACAATTAGCAATCGAAAACCTTATGAAGAGCAGAAAAGCACAATGCCAGAAAATGAGCTCCCCCAGGCTGCAAGGTGTTCAAGAAATGACTAGGGAAGAGTTGCAGCCTCAAAGTAGAGTCACCTTAAATGACAGGAATAGAGTAAGGCCCCTGGGACCTCCTTTTGCTGGTGTGGCATGATTCAAAATGAGAAGAAACAAAGTGGCTGCAACATTGGGCTCAAACAAAAAGATCATGAGCATAGCACAGGGTTCTGGAGTGTTTCATTCTGTACATAGGGTCCTTGAGTCAGATCTGACTTGACAGCACCAAAAAAAAAGAAAGAAAGAAAGAAAGACAGAAAGACAGAAAGACAGAAAGAAAGAAAGAAAGAAAGAGAAAGAAAAAAAAAAAAAAAAAAAAAAAAAAAAAAAAAAAAAAAAAAAAAAAAAAAAAAAAAAAAAAAAAAAAAAAAAAAAAAAAAAAAAAAAAAAAAAAAAAAAAAAAAAAAAAAAAAAAAAAAAAAAGTGGGATTAACACTATACCTTGCCAAAAAAAAAAAAAAAATCATGAGTTTGAAGACATAAACACAGCAACTATCCAAAATGAAACACAGAGAAAAATATTTTTAAATGAACACATCACTGATGTATGAGCAATATCAAGTGGCCTATTGTGTTTTTAACTGGAATCTCCAAAAGCAAGGACAAATAATATAGGTGAATAAACACTAGCAAAGCTAAATGTTCCCTATGAACAGCAGAGAAGCACTGACAACAGTGTTTCCCCTGTTGAACAGAGGGTCGCTATGAGTCGGATACTGACTCGACGGCACCTAACAACAACAACAACAACAAATGTTCCTATAGGAGAAGGACCTGGCAAGCCCCTCCCAAACATCAATCTGCCATTGAAAACCCTATGCACAGCAGAGAAGCATTGACAATAGTGTTTCTCCTGTTGTCCAGAGGGTCGCTATGAGTCAGATACCGACTCGATGGCACCTCACAACAACAACAACAACAAATGTTCCCAAATGTGACAAGAATATAAATCCACACATTTAAGAAGCTTAATGAAGCTCAGACACAAGAAGCATGAAGAAAACTATGCCAGGAATATCATCATTTAATTACTGAAAAACAGTGATAAAGAAAAAAATCTTAAAAACAGATAGAGAAAAACACACATTAAGTACAAAAGAAGAAAGATAAGAATCATATTTTTGTCAGAAACAATGCAATCAAGAATCAATGCAAAAGCCAGGTGTGGTGGTGCATGCCTGTAATCCTAGTGACTTGCCAGGCGGAGGCAGGAGGATCATTGGCTCCAGACCACAGGCAGCCTGCATAACTTAGCAAGACTCTGTCTCAATTTCAAAAAATTTTATAAAGGGGCTGGGAGTGCAGCTCAGTGGAACAGCACTTATAAAGTATGTGCAAAGATCTGGGATCAGCCCACTGGTACTTCCCCCCCAAAAAAATGTAATCAAAAATCAACCTCTACAAGACACTGAAAGGGGAAAAATAAAAAATCAACCCAGAATTCTATAATCAGTAAAAATACCTTTCAAAAACAAAGGCTAAATAAAATCTTTTTCAAATACACAAAAGCTGAGAGAATTCACTACCAGCAGCCCAGAACAATAAGAAATGTTAAAGAAAATCCTTTAGGCAATGAAAACACTGATGGATGTAAGGAAATGAATAAAGAGTATCCGAAATGATTATTACATGGATAATTTTTTTCATTGCTATTATTTAAATCACTTTTGAAGTCAGTTGACTGTTTTTAGCGAACTAATAGTAACATATTGGGGAATTTATAATATATGAATAAATAAAATGTACGGTAATAAATTAGAGGCCTTTGTTGTTGTTGAGGCCTGGAGAAATAGAAAGTTGTGTGAAATTATAACATTGTTATACTACATGTGAAGTGCTATAATATCATTTGAAGATAGACTGTAACCTGTTTAAAAATGTGTGCTGAAACCATAAAAGCCAACAGCCCTAGCTGCTACAAATGAAGAGAGGGAAGATTTCTACCACCTTCTGCAATCTGAAATAGATCAAACATGCAATCAGGCTGTACTGATAATTACTGGTCACTGGAATGCAAAGGTTGGAAACAAAGAAGGCTCAGTAGTTGAAAAATATGGCCTTGGTGACAGAAGTGATGCTGAAGATTGCATGACAAAACATTGTCAGACCAATGACCTTCTCATAGCATTTTTTTTACCAACAGAAATGGCAACTATGCACATGGACTTCACTAGATGGAATATACAGGAACCAAATTGACTATATTTGTGGAAAGAGATGATGGAAAAGCTCTATATTAAATGTCAGAACAAGACCAGGTGCTGATGGTGGATCAGACAATCAACTTCCCATATGCAAGTTCAAATTGAAACTGAAGAAAATTAGAACAAGTATATGAGAGCCAACGTATGACTTTGAGTATATCCCACCTGAGTCCAGAGACCACCTCAAGAACAGGTTTAATGCATTAGACACATATGATAGAAGACGAGATGAGTTGTGGCATGGCATAAAAGATATCCTTCATGAAGAAAGCAAAAGGTTATTAAAAAGACAGGAAAAAAAGAAAAGACCAAATTACATGTCAAAAGAGATTCTGGAATTGCCCTTAAATGCTGAGCAGCTAAACTAAAAGGAAGATATGATGAAGTTAAGGAACTACACAGAAGATTTCAAAAGGCAGCTGAAGAAGACAAAAACAAATATTATAATGGCATGAGCAAAGAGCTGGAGACAGAAAACCAAAAGGGAAGAACATATTCTGTGTTTCTCAAGCATAAGGAATTGAAGGAAAAATTCAAGTCTAAAATGGCAATAGTGAAAGACTCTACAGGAAAAATATTAAATGATGCAGGAAACATCAAAAGAAGATAGAAGGAATACCCAGAGTCATTATACAAAAAGAACTGGTAGATGACCATTTCAAGATATTGCCTAAGAAGAGGAACCAATGGTACTGAAGGATGAAGTGGAAGCTGCCTTGAAGGAATTGGTGAAACACAAGGCTACAGGAGTTGATGGAATACCAACAGAGACAGCACTGGAGGTACTAACATGTTTATGCAAACTGATTTGGAAAACAGCTAACTGGCCTGCTGACTGTAAAAGATCCATATTTGTACCTATTCCCAAAAAAGGGGATCCAACCGAATGTGGAAACTATTGAACAATATCATTAATGTCACACACAAGCAAAATTTAACGATCATTTAAAAGTGACTGCAGCAGTATATAGACAGGGAACTACCAGACAATGAAGTTGGATTCAGAAGAGGGTGGGAAACCAGGGATATTATTGCTGATGTCAGGTGGATATTAGCCAAAAGCAGAGAATATCAGAGAGATGTCTATCTATGTTTTATTGACTACGCAAAGGCATTTGACTGTGTGGATCATAACAAATTATGGGTAACAAATTATGGGTATTCAAAAAATGGAAATACCAGAGCACCTAATTGTACTAATGAGGAATCTGTGCATTAACTAGGAGGCAGTTGTTTGAATAGAACAAGGAAACACAGCCTGGTTTAAAGTTGAGAAAGGTGTGCATCAGGGTTGTATATGCTCACCATTATCTCTCCAATTTCTATGCTGAGCAAATAATCCGAGAAGCTGGATTTTATGAGGAAGAACATGGCATCAGGATTGGAGGAAGACTCATTAACAACATGCATTATGCAGATGACACAACTCTTGCTTGTTGAAAGTGATGAGGATTTAAAACATTGACTGATGAAGATCAAAGAACATAGCCTTCAGTATGGATTGCAACTAAACATCAACAAAACAAAAATCATTATGACTGGGTCGGCATGCAACTTCACAATAAATGGAGAAAAGATTGAGGCTGTCCATGGTTTTGCTTTGCTTATAATCAACACCCGTGGAAGCAGGAGTCAAGAAATCAAAAGATGCACTGCTTTGGGAAAAGCTGTGGCAAAAGATGTCTTTAGAAAAGCTGGGCACAGTGGTGCATGCCTGTAATCCCAGCAGGTCAGGAGGTGGATGCAGGAGGATCACAGGTTCAAGACCAGAGGTAGTCTGCATAACTTAGCAAGACGCTGTTTCAAAAAAAAAGTAAAAAAATGGGCTGAGGGTGCAGCTCTGTGGTCCAGCACTTGCAGAGCATGCAAGTGTGAGGCCCTGGGTTCAACTCCTAGTACCACAAAAAAACAAAACAAAACAAAAAACAAGATATCTTTAGAGTATTGAAAAGCAAAGGTGTCACATTGAAGACAAAGCAATGTGCCTTTTGATTTCATGACTGCTGCCTCCATGGGTGTTGATTGTAGAACCAAGTAAAGCAAAATCTTTTCTCCATTTATTGTGAAGATGCATACTGACCAGTCGTAAGGATTTTTGTTTTGTTGATGTTTAGTCACAATTATGCCTGACTCATGCCATGGTAATTTCAGTCACATCATATCGTTGTGAAAGCTGGTCATTGAACAAGGGAGACAGGAAAAGAATTGATGCTTTTGAATTATGGTGCTGGAGATGATTATTGAAAATACCATGGACTGCCAAAAGAACCAATAGATCTGTCCTAGAGGAAGTGCAACCAGAGTGCTCCTTGGAAGCAAGGATGGCTAGACTGCATCTTACATATTTTGGATATGTAGTCAGGAGGGACCAATTCCTGGAGAAAGATATGTTTGGGAGAGTGGCAGGTCAATGAAAAAAAGGAAAACCCTCCACCAGATGGATTGACACAGTGTCTGTAACAATGGGCTTAAACATAAATAAGACTGTGCCTGGCACAGAATCAGAGAGTGTTTTGTTCTGCTGTACATAGGGTTATTATCAGTTGGACTGGACTTGACAGCACCTAACAACAACAAAATCATAAAGCAACCATCACATAATTACCAGGAGTTACCGTTGATAAGCCAACAGAAGAGATAAAATACAATCATTTTTTTAAAAAGCCAACCCTAAAAAGGACAGAAAAATAAGAAAAAGGACAAAATCTAGGTGGAACAGGTTGAATATATATAGCAAGATGATAAAATCCAACTATATCAGTGATCACATTAAATGCCAAGGAGTCTATATGACAATTAAAAGGCAAAGATTGTCACACTGGACTTAAAAAACAAGACCCAACTATATGCTGTCTGTAAGAAATGCACTTCATATATGAAGGCACAGGTTAACTTTAACATGCTAACAGTAACCAAAAGATACCTGGAGGAGCTATATTAATATTAGACAGTGTAACAGAGTATAGTGGCACATGTCTGTAATCCTAGAACTTGGGAAGCTAAAGCAGGAGGATCACATGTTCCAGGCCAATCTGGGCTACTTAATGAGACCCTGTCTCAAAGAAAAACAAAGAACAAATAAAAACAATAACAAGGTAGATTTCAGAGAACAGACTACTAGCACAAAGAAAATCATTATATAATTAATGAACTAACAATCCCAAAGCCTGTAACTGTACCACTGTGGCATCTGATCCCATCAGATCTCAGAAGCTAAGCAGAGTTGGACCTGGTTAGTACTTGGATGGGAGACTGCCTGGGAACATCAGGTGCTGTAGGTTTGGGAGAAGGACCAGGCAACCCACTCTCAAAAAATCATCAGCCATTAAAAACCCTATAAAGAGCAGAGAAGCACTAACAATAGTTTTGTCTATTGTACATAGGATCGCTATGAGTTGGACACTAACTTGATGGTGCCTAACAACAACAATTCCAAACCATTTATGTTCCTAATAAATGAGCTTCAAGATATATTTAGTAACAGCTCTACCAAATCAGATATGCTGGAAAATGCAGGGCTTAAAGGTCCAGAGCCTTAAATCTAACGATAGTGGGCTAGGAGTACAGCTCAGTGGTCCACAATGTTTAGCAAGAGTAAGACCATAAGTTTGACCCACTGCACCAATAAAATAAATAAATAAATAAAGGGCTTCACTATTACTAATTTTGTGACCAAGGGAAATGATATAACCCCTCAGTGCTTCATTTCTTTGCTAGGTGTAATTGTACTTTTCATAGGTGTGCTCAAACTCAGTAGCTATTGTAAGAATTTAAGAGCAGGCTGGGCGTGGTGGTGCACACTTGTAATCCCAGCAACTTGGGATGCAAAGGAAGAATTGTTGAGTTCGAGGACAGAGGCAACTTGCATAATTTAGGGAGACCCTGACTCTTGAAATTAATTAATAAATAAATAATCACTTAAAAATTTTTTTCCTTATAGAAAGGTCTGAGGTTGCAGCCCAGTAGCAGGGCCCTTGCAAAAGTTTGTGTAAGGACTTGGGTTCAACTCCTCAAGTACCACAAAACAAACTAATGAACTTTAGACGATCTATCGCAATACCTAGCACAGTGTCAGATACTGAAAACTGCTTATTTCCCTTTCCTTTTACATGTCACTGTGTCTATTTTAGCTTTCCCTCCAAAACAAGAAATTCAGCATCACAAATAAAATGTAGCATTTTGTTCAGAATTTAAAGACTTTCCTAAAAGAGTTTAAAATACTGGTCATTTTTGGTTGGCTTGTTCTTCAAATTTTAAGAAAGGCTTTTAACCACAATAAAAGAACTGCTCCTATGGTCCCAAAATCTATGTGACTACCCATTGCTAAGTTCACTGCGCTATTCTGATTTTCAACAAACTGTTCTGATTTTCAACAAACTGTACACAAACCAAAACAATCCTAAACATGGCATTTACTTGTCCATCAACCTTTTTAGTGTTCTTTCTAACCTATGTTATATAACATTACACTGGTCCAAAAAGAATTTGGTTTTCTACATTGTCAATTATTCAGGTAGACAGATTAAAAGTAGTCATTGGTAATAAATGACTTTTAGGAGTAGTTCTAACAATACCTTTTAAACAAAAGCTGAATGTTGGAATTCACTGGGGAGTCATTACAAAAGGGAGAGAGCTCTACCTTCCAACGCATACTTACTCTCTCACCATTAACCTTTGCATTAAGAAAATTGCTAATTTCATTTGCTTGTTTATTTAACTGATCTAATAATATACATAAATTTTCACATTGTCAAGATAAGACAAACTTAAAAGCCAGGCATGGTGTGCACATCTGTAATCTCAATATTCCAAAGACTGAGGCAGGAGGATCAATGGAGTTTCAGCCCAGCCTATTCAAGTTCCATGTTGGCCTAGGTTACACAGTAAGACATTGTCTCAGGAAAAAACACAACAACAACAATAAAAACAAACAAACAAAAACAAATTTTAAAAAACCTCTTAAATTATCAAGTATTAATAAAAATCCAAATTCTGAAGCTAGAAAATCTATCTGCTGTTTAGGTTACCTTAGTATTTCAAAGTTAGTAATCCTGAAACAATCAGCCCTTGAAAACTCTATGAGGATCACTGTGAATGGGACATGACTCAAAGGCACCTAACAACAACAACAACAACAACAAAACAACAATTTCTAAAGGGGGCTGGGGTTTAGCTCAGTTAGTAGAGTGTAGCTCTGCACTCTCTGAGGATCTGGGTTGGATCTCCAGCACCACAAAAACAGGACAAAGACATGACCATCCACTCCCGAAACAATCCCGAAATAATCAGCCACTGAAAACCCTACAAGGATTCCTACAAGTTGGAACTGGCTGGATGGCACCTAACAATGACAACAAATTTCTAAATACTGTATTATATAGATAAATCAGTGAATTGTGAAAATACCTTGTGACCTGGCAATATGGCCTATCAGAGACTATATCTCTAAGAGCAAAGTACAGTCATAAGAAAACAGAAGACAGCATTAGGCACCCATTTACAGTAACAATATATGCTATTACTGTACTAGTCAGAATTACGCATACCTATAGAACAATGAGTGGAATACTGAAAAATAAAAGGGTTATTTTAAAGGTTTAGGAAGTGAAGGCAAACAGGTCAGAGTGGGTGAGAATTGTCAAGAATGGTTTCATGAATGAGACTTTGGGGGTAGAAGTTTGAAAATGCAGAAAGGATAAGGTAGCACTTTTCAACAGTATTTATTACTATCATGGAGGATAGGTAAAACAGTACTGGACTGATTACAAAAGGCTTTAAAATTTCTACATACACATTAGTTATCTTTTTTAGATGGAAAATTATCAGACACTAAATTATAGATTCTTTTTAAAAGACTTTATATTGAAGAGAAGAAAAGTAAGAAAGATCGAAGGAGTAAAGAGAAAAATGTATAGGTTCAATACCTTTTGATGCTAATTTCTAAAATATGATATCTAAAAATGATTGAAATCATTTCTAGAGAAACCATTAAAAGGTCAGAGATCAGAAAAGAATGATATTTTCTAATAATAAAAAGAATTTAATTTGCTCTTGGCTGCAAATATTTTTTCAATATAAACTTGGGAACATGAAGGAAAGAATCTTTGGAACTGCTCAAATGACACTATATTATTATACAAGATGGTTTTATACTGCCACAAAAAATATTCTGGCATTTAAA
>VMDO01040682.1:0-11738 GCA_007922755.1 Pedetes capensis | reverse complement strand
TGGGGGCACCCCAACCTAAACTTGCCCGATGAGTGGGGGCACCCCAACCTAAACTTGCCCGATGAGTGGGGGCACCCCAACCTAAACTTGCCCGATGAGTGGGGGCACCCCAACCTAAACTTGCCCGATGAGTGGGGGCACCCCAACCTAAACTTGCCCGATGAGTGGGGGCACCCCAACCTAAACTTGCCCGATGAGTTTGCCAAGACGGGTGCAGGACTACTGCACACGAGCAGATTCCGTATCTGGTTACACCTGGGCCTCCCCTAGCCAGGAAAGCCACGCAGCCAGGGCCTCCTCTGCAGCTGTCCCCATCTGCCCAGAGCCCACTGACCGTCCTCACATAGCATCTCTGTTCACCCACTGGCCATAACATCCTCAGAAATGCAGCCCATCCTGGCCTCCCGGGGCCTCTCCGCTGTGGCCTTTGGCCAGGACACTCCTCAGATAATTCTCAGGGAAGCTTAGCTAAGTTCATTCTCTGTGCCCTGCAGCCCTGCTGACTCTGTCCACTGCTCAAGATAGAAATCCCACTTCTCGCAATAAAGAAGAACTAAATTACGTCATTGCAACAAAATGGGTGGAACTGGAGAACATCATCGTAAACTAACGAATGCAATCCCCAAAAGAGAAATACATTTTCACTCAGGTGTGGGAGCTGAATCTAACTTAAAGGAAAAAGAAAAACTATATATGTTGCTGTTGTTGTTAGGTGCCATCGAGTCAGTATCCAACTCCTAGTGACCCTATGTACAACAGGCAAAACACTATTGTTAGTGCTTCTCTGCTATTCATAGGGTTTTCAATGGTGGATTGTTTTAGGGGAGGGGAGTGGGCTGCCAGATCCTTCTTCCAAGCCTACAGCATCTGTATTCCCTGGTGGTCTCCCATCCAAAGACTAACCAAGCTTGACATAGCTTTTAGTATAAAGGAAAAGTGACTTTGATTAGACATACATTGGCTAGAACCCTATCTGCTGAATCTCTGGGAGTTTTAGCCCAACATTCCATAAAATTTGGCATTTTACAACTGCTACCTGAGACTCAGGAGTCTCCTGAGGGTAAAATGACACATTAAATGCCCTCAACAAGTGCACAGAATGGGCTCGGAATAAGCATTACTATGTCATCTCAGGAGGAATCGTCCCCAGAGTGTGTCAACTGGCCCTCTTCAGCTTGGGTCCTCATTATGAGCTGGACTTGACATTTCCGAAATGACCACCACCATTCCGTGAGCTTGGAATTTGGGGGGACCAGATACTATGCGAGTGCTTTGGAACATGACCTCCTTTAACCCCCAAAAAACAACCCGTTGAGGCCATATGCTTTAGAATCCCCACTTACAGAGGAAGAAATAAGGTAGACCGAGGCAAGAGCACGTGCTATTTCACGAATGGTAAAACGAATGTTTTACCATCACTGAAAGCAACGAAATGTCATCAGTTCGAAAGGTTTGTGAAGTGCCTCGTTTTCCCACAGGGCTCCTGTTTTGAATGGGCTAAGATTCAGTCCAGTTGGTAGAGTGCTGCTCTGCACTCTCTGAGGCCTTGGATTCGATCCCCAGCCCTGCAAAATGGGAGAAGGACTGGGCAGCCTACTCCCAAAGCAATCACGAAAAACAATCAGCCATCAAAAACCCTATGAATAACAGAGAAGCAGTGACATAGTGCCAGGCATGGCATAGTGTGGGAGAAGATTTCTTTCTGTTGTACACAGAGTAGCTATGAGTTGGATCCGACTCCATGGCACCTAACAACAACAACATAAAAGTGGAAATAATACCACTTATTCTGACTATTTAATGCTGTTTCTGCAACTCACACCAGAGTAGTTGGCTAAAAGGATTTGGAGTGTGTCAAGACTGGATAATGCAATTTGTCCACCTGTAGCAAACGCTTTCCCAGGGTAGAACGTATTGCAAATACAAATATTGTTTACAAAATAAGTTCTTAGAAAATTGAGTAAGAAAAGGAAGCAAAATGCTCATGGAGCAAAGGGTTGGGACCTTCTTTAGTTTCACCTCCCTCTCTGAGTGGTTACTCACCTCGAGCCCATTTGTCCCCATGGCACCTATAACAGAGGAAAGGAGAGCCCCTGAAATTGGTCTTCGTAGCTATGTGATAAGAGTTCTGGTTGGAAGTTCAGTGGAGAAATAAGATTAAACTTTACTGAGGATGTACAAGTGATGGCTAGCATTCAGCCTCCTCTCTGAGATTGTCTCGAAGCAAAAAGAGTTCTTCTCGATCCTATCTTTCTAAAGCTATTTGTCTGACAATAAATATTTCTATGTAAAAGAGCAACTTTTAGAAGCTTGAGGATGTCTTCTGGTATAGATAATGACAACCTCTTAAAACCCATTTAAGAAGTGCTGAGTAGTTGGTCCTAGTATTAATGATGTTACTCAGCTCCTCCAATCTGATTGAAACTAAAAATAATAAATTAGAACAGACAATGATTTTACGAGATCTTTGGGCTGACAGGCGGGTATAATATCCTCTGTGACATTTATCAGTGAATTCTGTGTGGTTCAGATCTGAAGAAGGAAGATAGGGTGGTGCTGTGATTCCATGATTTTCATCTAGAATCATCTATTACTCAAATGCAGAAAATTAATTTGGCCACTTAAAAATTTGGGCAGTGAAAAATGAACACCAAAAACCACTCTTTGTGATGATATAAATATCAATAGGAGAAGGTTATTTCACAAACAGAATTGAAATAATGAATTAAAAACTGCCATTCCTGGACTATCTATGATGCAGCTTCTAAGACATCTATTTCCTGCACCCGATCTGGCAAATCTATAAATTCAAAGTCAATAGCTATTCCTGCTGAATCACAGCGATTCATTTGGGAAATAATTGTTAAACTGTCATTTTGAAGAAACTCACATGTGCAACCATAGGTTTGCTTTTTGCAGTTGGCAAACCAAAATTAATTTTTGTCATTTCCAAGAAAGTTGGATGTTTATATTTACACCACAATTTTGTGTGTTTGCTTGCTTTTCGTTATATTATGCCACAATAGATTTGTCATTTGAATTTTGGAGAAGAGAAAAAAAAAGTTTAGAAAAAGAACTTTAAAATATTCCTACTTATCATTTTAAATAATGTCTACAAATCATTGGGGATGGTTTTTAATTTTGATTCATTCAATGAATCTTCCTGATGCAATGATTTTCTCCATGAAAGTCCTTAACCGCAGTGGCCATTTGCAGCTCATAATTTTTTATATAAATAATTTATAAAGCCACTATACACTTATACTTTTACAGAGAGAGAGAGAGAGAGAGAGAGAGAGAGAGAGAGAGAGAATCGCATCTTAAACTCTATTTACAAATTTACCTTGGCAGGCCCTCTTACTGCCAATAGGAAACGATGTTGCATATTTAATTTGCTCTTTTGTTACAACGGGGCTTAGGTTAGTTAATTTCAATTTTCGATTTCAAAAGCTATCAAATATGGCTCAGATGAGAAATCAATTTTTCTCAGCTGCCTCTGTTTTTGTGATGGGAGGCATCCCATTGGCTGAAGGCGAGTCACGTGACATGCCAGGAGATTAGTTCACCAGACCCTGTGTAGCTGCCACCTCAATTACTGCCTGCCTCTTGTAATTTAGCCTTATAACACCTAATTTCAAGACAGAACTCATATTTAATTCATGAAAGCTTCCACAAGAGTAATTGTGAAATAAATTGCCATAGAAGATATCCATTTGTGACTCATTTTAATTTTGTATGCTACTAGCATGTTATTTATTCTACTTGTTTAACACTTTAGCACAAACATTTTTTTAAAATATTGAACTTTATGCATTGAGAGCTGCAGACTTTGTACCATTTCCCAATATGACATCATCCTCTTCGATGGGATTTCCTTTCACGAAACTTCCACCCAGTGGTGTTTCCAAAGGTTGTTAGAATCAAGAACTTATAATCTCCTAATTATCGAATGTGTTGTTATGATCTGCACAGAACTTTAAAAGTAGCAACTGAAATCACAAATGATGGCAGATAAATAGTAGTTAGATGACAAGGATCATTCAGAGGGCCAGGAAATAAATCGAGTTCAATTTAAATAATATTTTAAACAAAGGCAGTCATTACACATATTGACATTTTCATTTCAACGTTGGTATGTATTTTTAAATTCTTGAACCAAAACATATAGATTTCCTGTGTGTACACAACATTTTGTCCTTTTCCTCCTTGTTGCTATGCCAACAAGGTGGGTGAGGCCTTCTCAACTGCCAAACTCAGCTGTCATCCTTTCACCCTAAAAGCCTTATAATTGCTTTTATTTGCATACGACAATTAGCCAGGATGGCTCACAGCAAGAAAAATCAACCTTTCTCTCCCCAAGTGCACACGACGCCAGCCTGTAATTTATAAAAGATACGCACCATGTGGTAGAACACTAAAATAGAGTGATGAGTCCTTTCATGTGATTGTGAGCCATTAACAAAAGAAAACATCCCCTTTCAGGCTGTAAAAAATGCCTATCTGGTGTGAACCTGCAAAATCACAAAGTGCCTCCCTCCCTGGCTCCCCCCACGTAGACCCTTCACATTCATTATCACATTGAACTCAAAAGCGGCTGCAGCAAAAGAGTTACATTTGGGTGTTTATGAGAAATGAGGTGCAAATAAAATCCACACTGGGCTAAAATTGCATCCAGAGCAGGCGGTGTTTTGGGGTAGATTTTTTTTTCCCTTTCCTTTCCTTTTCTGTTCTTTTCTTTTTTCCTTTCCTTTCCTTTCCTTTTCTTTCTTTCTTTCTTTCTCTTTTCTTTTTTTTTAATCTTGTTTTGCATCAGATTGCATATTGAAATGTCATATTAATATAGTCATCATTACCCTTTTCCTTCGGGGTATTGGACAGTATCTTCCAATCAGCATTCAGGTCTGCGCAAGCTCAAGTCAGGAAGGAATGTGGATGGCCTAAATCATCCTCTGTTTCGGTTTTCAAAAGGTCTTCAAAAATTAGTGTCTGGTGTAAAAGGTCAGAACATGGTTGGGAATCATTTCTGTGATTTATTGTCATCATTTTTTCTTGTGACTTTAAATCTAATTATTAAGATATTTTAATTTCACTCTTCCACGGGGTGTAAGACAAAATTTTAAACAGAATTTTTAAAGCAATATTTTAAGTAAGCAATTAGGCAGTGGGGTTTTTCCAAGCTTTGCTTAGAGTTTTTGCCTTTGGAGATCTTTACTTCGCAGAATGAGTTTCAAATTTGAACTTCATCTCCCCTAAATTGTCCCCACCTTCAAAACTATTATCCAGAACACTAAAATTGTGACCTCTTTCTTCTCTCTAAGAATCTTTTAAAAATCAATCAATACTTCATTTTTATTCACCACTTACAGACTAAATATTGATCTTATAGGCAATTTGGGCCCAGGATCTGAAAATGAATATAACTAATCACAAATCACACAGCTATGTGTCTATTTCTATGCATTAGAGGGAACAATAGTTACCATAACATCTTGAAGTATTTTATCAGGTTGTTCTATAATTGGGTTTTTCTTCTAATATACAGAAGTAATTTATGATAAAGAATTTGCTAAAGCAACAATAGAAAAGTGAAGAAAAACACAGGAGTTGCTTCAAAAACCAACACTGAGAATTAAAACCAAAGCATTACCTAGTCAAAACAGTATTCTTTCACAAAATTGTGAAAAAAAGGGTATAAAGACAGTTAAGAGGTGAATGACAAATTCACAAGACAGGGATAAAAGACAGGAGCAAGAATTCTCCAAAAAAATAATTGAAATAAATAAATGAAACATGCTGAACTTCACCAATAAAAAAATTGCAAGGTTTAAAAGCACAATCTAAGTTTTCACATATTAAAATGTTAAGCTTGAAACAGCAATAATGCCAAATTGGCAAGGACATGGGGTAACAGGAATCTTTAACAGCCAGTGCACTGACATATACACTCTTTTACTTTTCTAGAAATCAATTGGGCAATATGCAATGACACTTTAAATGAGCATGCTGTTTGTGCACAAATTCCAAGTCTAAAATTTAACCTAAGGTAGTAATCAAAGATGAGCAAACAGACCTATCCAATAAAGCTTTGGCATATTTGCCAAATTTGTGCCAAAAATTTGAAATATGTTAAATATTTGCTAACTAAGTCATACTGTACCCGTATGTTGGAATATCACATGATCATGAAAAATTGGTGTAGGTGTGTTTGTTTTGGATGAATATCTATGAATCCATCTAGTGTCTGTACATACCTACATTCGTGTGTATGTGTATATATACATATATGTGTATATATACATCTATAAATGTATATTTAATGAAAGGAGGATATATGCAATATATTGTTCCATTCATATAAATATATTTATGGCTACACATATAATTATTTATACATATGAATGTATACAGGCAGACAGTTTGATGGGCTCCATCGCAATCTGTTAGAAGAAGTTTTACAGTGAGGTTGAATGAACTTACGAGAGAATTGGACATTTCTATGTGTTTTTCAATTCGCAACTAGCCTAATTTTTAGGGAGAAGTTATTGTCAATGAGTACATTATGTAGTGCTTTATTTTAATAGGGCACCCTATATGAAAAGTCTCCCCATGTTCCTGCTTCATTTTTCTTTTTATTCCCCATAGAATCATTTACTCCTTTCCCTCTTTCCAAGCCCCGTTCATGATCAAGGTCCCCTCTTTCCCTCCATCGCCGCAAGATGAAGCTCCCATCTTGATAGAATGTATCTAACATTCACATTCACCAGAGAGAATCTGATGGTCCCATAAGGACCTAGAAGCTTGGCGCTTTCCTGCCAGAGTTACTGATACATTAATTAAGGGAAAGGAAAAGCAAGATAGGCACTGGTCCCGGGGGAAGGCTTCACCTTGAGGTGAGAAAACAGACAAGCAAAAAAAACAGGAGCCTGGTGCGAAAGTCTGGCGTTACCTCTGCGCTACTGCGACACAAAGCCTATTTGCTTTTGGGGTTTCCAGTGTGGCTGTAGTAAGTGCTGAGTAAACAGTTGTTGACTCCCTGGGATGAAAGAGAAAGCATTACAGTCAGGAAAGAAACTTCCCTGCGCACATCACCCTACTCCTGTTAGACTCTAGAAGAGCGTTGGAGAGTCCTTGAGAACTGAACTATGAGCAAATGCCCACTGGGAAACAGAAGAGGAAAACCCAACTATTTTTCTGCATAACTCAGCATAAACTACCCAACCTTTTACACGGAAACGTGCAGATGAGCCTACCAAATGCGTTTTGCAAAGGCTTGGGTGGTATTTTTCCCAATTTACTTAATTTCTTTAATCTCTTTCACTTTGCTAGTTGGTGTCTGCTTGAGATCACAAAATTTTAGAATCCAAAATAAGGAGAACCCCTTCAATTCATAGTTGGGAATTTGCTGTCATTGGAAACATGGGATCAAAATTTCAGCACTATTAATGCTTGAAAACTACTTTCTGCATTTTGTTAAAAGCACGTTACGCACAAATGGAATTTCTTAAGGTAGAGAGAAATCCAATATTCTGCTTGATGAAAAATGCATGTGGCTTTTAAGATCTTCCCTATCCATAGACAAGATGAATTTCTATGTGCTCTTAATTTTGTAGGACACACAGAATATGGCATATTGCTGTAAAGACAGGATCAGAGGAGAAGTTATTTTGCAGACACTTTAGGGTTTAGCATAAACATATTCATTAAAGGAAGACATAAATATTAAAAATTGAGTGGTAGTAAAATATATTTGAGGAAGTTTTCTAAGATTATCCCTAACTTACACTTTGGCATATATATATATATATATATATATATATATATATATATACATACATACACACACACACACATACATATACATACTTTGGAATCTATAGTTCCATTAAAGAAATAATAACAACACACACATTTTAAGGAAATTGTCCTGGACCTGTGGTTTTATGACGTAACCCAGAGGCAAGGTAAATACTCTTCATGGAATATAAGGAGAGAGAACGAATGGACTTTATATGTATTTGGAGGAAAGGGGAATTCTTCATTTGCGTCCCACATAAATTTTTTATTGTTCTTTTTAAAAAGTTTTCAAACTTGTGACTACTATTTTATGAAGCTCGGCATACATTTTGTGGTTTTCTTTAACCACGAGTATATGGTTTTTGAGATGAAAATATAAACGCGATGTCACCATGAGAAATGACCCTATGGGGTGGCTGATTTTTGTCTATTGTTTGCTTCTTCCAAGCTGCATTGCATTCATGGCTGAAGCACCAGAAAGTAGGACGGGTGACTCAGTGAATATTGGCTGCCTTGGAAATATTAACTCTGCGACAGAGGCGTAGAGACCCATGTCATCCTATCAGATGTCCTATTTCCAGACAGGATGTACAAAATTTTCCTCACAGCACACAGTGCACAATTATGATGAGACATTAAGCATTATTATTTTACATTATCACTGTGGTTCCCATCCTATCACAGCAGCAGAGAAATAGCTCTCGCTTTTCTTTCTCGAGGACAGATTCTAGTTCTTCAGCCGACCAGATTTCTGCTGCAGTGTTTGTGGAGAGAGGGCCCTATTCAAATCATGATTCCTGTGGGAAAATGGTCCCTGCGGAATGTTGTAACTTTTGGCTGCAGTCTCTTTAGAGTTTTCTTTCTTGTCTCTTTGTGATTTTTCTCCCCACAGCTGTCATAAAAAGGAATCTGCAGCTAAGACCTCTAAGTCCTAAATGCAACCTTGTGCGGGGTGAGTATTCGTGAGACGTGAATAATAAATTCGGGTATGAGTAGGCAGATGCTGGCTGCTGCCTCCTTTTTTGTACCTCGGCCCTGGTCCGTGAACTGCAGAGCTGACTCTGACACTTTTAGGGAACAAGGTCTCTCCCGCGCTCTCTCTCCCCCCTCAATTCAAACCTCATCTGAAAACCCCTGAAATGAAGCTGTCACTCGGGTCTGCTTGGGGACCTGTCAGCACAACATTGAGCCTTTTCATTTTGATAGGTCAGCCTGCAATCCCCTTGAAAGAGAAGCCCGTGCCACTGTGATGTCGCTTTCCACAGGAATTCTGAATTCTAATGAAACGCCAAATCGCTCAATAAAGGCAGGGGCATGAGGAAGTAATCCAGCGCAGATCGGAGTGAAATTTGTATTTTATCTTTTTTTTTTTTCCTCCCTCTCCCATTATTCTAATCGCTTAGGTGGTTCACAAAGGGTTGGTTCACGGGGCAGGCGCAAGAGGAATGAGGTGTCCTTTGTGCTGATGCTCTACTGAGATTAGGTAGCAGGTCTCTGAAAATGAAAGGCTGTGGCTCAAATTTCCCTGGGTAAATATCCATCCGTCTATTGTAGTTTGCACCTATGGGGCTCCCATGGATTTCTAATGTAGGCCGGGCTGATAGAGAAAAGAGAAACTCACATTAACATGATTTTTTTAGCTTGTTTTTTGTGTGCCCGTGAAACTGTCTTTCAAAACCTTCATGTGAACTTTTGCCCTAAGATCATGGAGAAAATATCACTGTTACTCTCTATGATAAGAAAGCAGGCATACCTCCTATAAATCTCCTGGATTGTAGCATACAAATTATTATTATTTTCATTAGGTCCTTTTAGCAATGTTCACATTTTTGGGATACTTAATACTGGGTGACATTATCTTGAAGTTTTTCTTTCGGGGGAGAAAAGTAATTAATAAGACTTCCGTAAGGAAGGCATGAATGATTGACTACTCAAATCTATCCCTTAGTGTGTTTATATAGGACATGCTAAAATTATGTGTTAATTCACATAAAATGATGACTGCCTCAAGACTTCATCTACAAATTTTTTTATCCTGTTGCCAGAATATTTATATGGAGAATGTGTTGGGTGCCTAGCTCATCTAGAAAGATAGATACTAAAAAGAAATGTAAATACATAGGTAAATAGATGAGATGTACAGGTATGCACACTTACAGATGAAATAAAGTTGACTTTATTGCTTTGCAACAAGCTAAACCCCAGTTAACTTTCATTTTTGATTATACAACTTTCATGAAGAGCTAACAAGCAATATTTTAAAATGTTACCATGTTCTTCCAACTTTTACGGCTCTACAATAACATTGGTGTTACTTAATACCTAAGAGCCACCAATTCTGATTGCCTTCCTCCCCTATGATATCTCACCCTAAATATGCCAGCTGCCTGTCCTTTAACTGTCCAAAGAACATCTGTTACACCTGCAGGAGCCCCTGAGTCCAGACGTTCCCCTTCTTTTTTTTTTTTCCCTAGTTGATAGAATGCAACAGACCATTGCATATAAAACAATCTCTCCTCACCCAACCTGGTGGCTTACGGCATGTTATGAAGGGGAATATTTGGAAAAAATACAAGCATTAAATTGTATTTTTCTTCTATGATGTATTTTATTCTTTTCACATGAACTACTAAAAACACAGTGACATAGCCTTTTAAAGATGGTAATCCACCTTATAAAGAAGGGAGGGAGAAGATAAGAATCGAAAGAAAAAGAGAACCAGGAGGTATAGCTTCCTATCATTATTCATTTTTAGTCTAATAGACGGAAATGTTGGCGTGAACTCCGCACTCAGGGCAGCCACAATAGTAAATTTCCATTCTGAATCAGAATGATTTATATCATGGAGTATGTCGGAGTACTCTGTCCTTGCAGTTAATTATTTCTCTTTTCAGGTTTTCTAAGAGTGTTCACTGTACACACATGTGTGTAAACCAAGATATATACATATGCTTCCCCACATACACAAAACATACTTGCTTTTTTTATTTGTTTATATCACATATCAAACACACACATACACACATACACAGACTCTGAGACGTGGGGAGAACTTTGAAATTAAGCACTATGGAGATTTCAAAACCATCTGGAACAATATATATTGCTCTTTCTGAGACTGTAGAAACCTGTAACTTTGCCTGAGGCTTTATTGTATTATTTTTGTGGTAGTTTCTAAATGGGAAGTATAAGGACCCAGTGGGGATGTTTGTATTAGATTTTAGCTATTTTATTTATTGTGGCTCACAGACAGACACAGAATGTCCGTGTTCTGGAATCCCTCCCAAACATCTCATTTCACATGAGAGAGAAATTGCAAACTGTTTTCCTTCATTTTAGCAATAAACACCCTACTTTGAGAGCTAAATATTCAACTAATAATGGCTGGTTAGCTATGGCTAATTCATAGCCTACTAACCCCACTATTAGATAGCTATAGTGTGAAGGTAAATTGGAGTGGCTACTTTAACTCTTGTTTCTTTTAACAGTGATAGGAAAAAAATACAGAAGTTACCATATACTCTGATACAAGCTAAAAAAAGTTTAGTTGAAACACTGACCAATTTCATGGATGGTTATATGTATAGAAGAGCATAGGCAAGTCAACTTTCACTGCTCATTGAGAAAAGTTGCCGTGTACCATGTGGAAATTCACTTCTGAAGCCTTTCAAACATTCCACATGCAGAGGAACATTGTCAGTTACTGGTGCAAAATTACAGTGGTTCACAAAACCAGATAGATAGATAGATAGATAGATAGAGATAGATAGAGATAGATAGATAGATAGATGTCTGGGCCATTGAGAAGTATAATGAAAACCTGAATGTACAGATATTATTTACAAGAAAGAAAGCAGAAAATGAGACTTAGCAATATCCCTCAGCTTTAATTGTATCTCACCAGCTTGAAAATAATACAATAAAGCCTCAGATATATATATCCT
>VMDO01040681.1:0-11753 GCA_007922755.1 Pedetes capensis | reverse complement strand
GCTGCAGTCTGGAAGAATTTTTAAACGGCAGCTAATTGTGGAAAGAGAAATGAATCAAGTGGGGATAGACGCATGGTTTTGAGGTTGTTCTCCAAAGACAGATCCTTCTAATGGCTGCTGAAATGTGTATTTAAGGGCCTAAAAAAGTGGATTTACTTACTAATTATGCAATGATCTATCACTTTCCACCAACATTCAAATCTAAGGTGCCATCTGAGCACACAAATTCTATCACAAAAGGAAAGTTCCAGAATGCAGCAGCATATTATGTGCTAAATAGTCAAGATGGCATGCTGAATTAATGAAAAGATGCTAATTAAAAACTGGATACAGTGTATCAAGCATTTTGCATCCATTCTCCAAATCTTTTAACATGTGATTATCTTCTTTATACCGAAGGACCTTCTAAGGGTTAGTGGTGTGTCACATGCAACTCTTACTAGATCATGACATCTGGGTTTTAATTTATAAGATTTTTGCAAGGCATTTATTAATTATAGCTTTTTTTAAATAAAGAATAGGGACTTACTCTTGTTGTTGTTAGTGCCTTCAAGTTGGGTCTGACTCATAGCAATCTGATGTAGAACAGAACAAAACCCTCCCTGACTCTGTGCCACGCTGGCACTGTGTCAGTGCGTCTCTGCCACTCACAAGTTTTCCAATGGCTGATTGCTTCGGGATTGTTCCAGGAGAGGGCTGCCAGGTCCTTATTCTGTTTTTGCAGTGCTGGAGATTGAACCCAGGGCCTCAGAGTGCACAGAGCAAGCACTCTACCAACTGAACTAAATCTGAGCTCATACTTACTATTGTTGTTGTTGTTGTTGTTAAGTGCTGTCCAGTCGGTGTCCAACTTATAGTGACCCTATATACAACAGACAAAACACTATTATATTATCAGTGCTTCTCTGCTATTCATAGGGTTTTCAATGGCAGATTGATTTTTGGGAGTGGGTTGCTGGGTCCATCTCCCAAGCCTATAGCACCTGGTATTCCTAGGCAGTCTCCCATCCAAGGACTAACCAGGCCCAACCCTGCTTAGCTTCCAAGCTCTGACGGGATCGGATTCCACAGTGGTATGGCTGCAGGCTTACTTACTATTAGGTAACATAATACAACAAAGGCAATGCTTAGAATCCATCAATGCCTGTTTTCTTCCACTTTACTAATATCCTCTTAGATTATTTGCAGTATTTACAGTGTGGTGTGACAACCATAGATTGATGTCATACTGTGCATCTCTTCCTACCCTCACAACAGGGTCAGATTGTCACTTTAAATAGACCACAGCAAGCTGGGCACTGTGACCCATGCCTGTAATCCCAGCTACTTGGGAGGCAAAGGCAGGAGGATCATAAATTTGAGGCCGGAGGCAACCCCTGCAACTTAGTGAAAATCTGTCCCAAATAATAAATAAATCAGTGCAAAGGGGCTGGGGTGCAGCTCAATGGTGGATCGTTATCTTGCATGTGTGAGGCCCTGAGTTCACTCTTCTAGTGCTGTAAAACTAATGAGTAAATAAAAAACAAATAAATGACCACAGTGAGGACATTTACATCACAGAAAGTAGCTATTCGTAGGACCCAACTTGAGGGCACCTAACAACAACAGCTTTGAGGAGGCAACTCCTCCCCAGTCGTCTCTTGAATGCCTTCCAGCCTGGGGGGCTCATTTTCCAGCACTATATTTGACAGTGCTTCTCTGCTCTTCATAGAGTTTTCAATGGCTAATTGCTTCAGGAGTGGGCTGCTGGGTCCTTCTCCGTGGTCTGTCTTAGTCTGGGAGCTCAGGTGAAACCTGTCCACCATGGGTGGCCCTGCTGGTATCTGAAATGTAGGTGACCTAGCTTCAGCATCACAGCAACACACAAACCCCACAGCATGACACGCTGACAGACAGACAGAAAGATTGCAGTGTCCAAATAAATTGAGCAGCAAAATGCCCATCAGAAACTGAATTGCTAATAAAGGAAAAAGGAAAGAGAAGGGAAGGGCAGGGAATGGGGAGGGAAAGGAAGGGAAAGGAAGGGGAAGGAAGGGAAGGGAAGTGCAGGGGAGGAGAGGGGAGGGGAGGGACGGACACCACTAGAGATAAAAGTTTGATCCTTCCACCTGATTTTTTTCAAGGAAATAGATTTCAGCGTACTATGGGAAATCTCATGAATGACTGATATAAATCCACACTGCCAATGAGCTGATTCTTTCGTGGTAGAATCAGGAGAACGAAAAGTCACTGGAAAGGTACAGGTCGCGCATTCCTCACCTGACAATGTGAAATCTGACGTGCTTCAAACTCTGAAGCTTTCCAAGGTTCCCTGGTGCTCATGGAGGCTTCCGATGTGGGATTTCTTAACAGGCTTCTGGCTTCAGGGTGACCTTAATCAATCGGATTGTAGCCTCCGATCTCTGCAGGTAAAGCCAGGACTTCAGCTCCTTGGGAAAGCTTGCTATAAAAATCCTAAACAACATGGAATCTTGGTAGACTTAGCTATTTCTCCTCCTCCTCCTCCTCCTCCTCCTCCTCCTCCTCTTTTCCGGTACTGGGGGTTGAACCCAGGGCCTCATGCTTGCATGCTCTGAAAGTGCTGGACCACTGAGCTACACCCTCAGCCCATATTCTTTTTACTTTTTTTGAGACAGGGTCTTGCTAAGTTACGAAGACTGCCTCTGGTCTTGAACTTGCGATCCTCCTGCCTCTGCCTCCCGAGCCGCTGGGATTACAGGCCACTGCACCCGGCTAGGTGTTTCTTCTTAAAAGAAGTCTCTATGTTTTTGTTTTTGTTGATATGAAAATGGTGCTAATACCGAACTCACACGCAATTCTTTCCTTTTGGGTCCTAGTAGTATGAGAAAGATGTGTATTGCTATTCAGATCTCAACATCTTCTGGTCAACATTCCCCTATCCATATCAAGTAAATTTGTAACACAGGCTGGCATTTAGCTCAGCTGCTAGAGCGCTGCTCCGCACTCTCTGAGGACCCAGGTTGGAGCCCCAGCACTGCACGAACAGGAGAAGGACATGGCAGTCTGCTCTCTGAAGCAATCCCCAAACCATCAGCCCTTGAAAACCTTAGGAGGGTCACCATAACTCATAGCCGACTCAACGGCACCCGACAACAGCCAGGGCCACTGTGGACCGCAGCTTCCCAGTCTAGAAGAGCAGAGGATCTGACCAGAGAGAGGACCGCCCAAGTCCTTAGGATTTGGGAGCAGAAATCTGTATGCAGTGCTCATTAAGAGTGGGTCCTGGGCTCACTTCTTGGAGGTCAGACGTGAGAGGGAACAGAGACCAGGACAATGGGCGCCTGCAAACTGCTTCTGCTGGAAAGCACCCCCTGGACTGGACAGTGTCCTATTCTGGACCCTCAGGAGGCATCTAGGGGTCTCTGGTCTTTGTCCTGGACCTGCAGCCAACTGGGACCCAGGGGACATTGGTGGATAAACACCTGCTGCAGACACGGGCTGACGGCACTGCTCCAGCCATGAGCCCACCTTTTAGTGACACCTTTTAGGATGTGGGACCACACTGTGGGCAACCAGACCATGTTCTGACCAGTACTGCTTAATTCCCCATCTCTCATCTCCATCCCTGCCCCCAGTCTACCCCCTACTTGTGTCAGCCACCTGAGGAAGGACACAGGGGTTCTTTTACCTGTTCCTTTTCCAGTGTGTGCCCTGGTCACATATCCTTCCTTTGTGGTTTCTCCTTGGCGTAGTCAGGAGAGCGGCTTTGCCTGAAACCCCACTCACAGCGTGGAGAGACCCCTCCGACTCAGCAGCCCCAGGAACCCTCTGCGCTGACAGACACACAGACACATTCCTCAGCTGACAAGGAGACGCCCCTCAGAGCCACAGCTGGCTAGGGATTATTCACTTACCGATTACCTGCCTGGCCCCTAGCAAGACATTTCCACGCCTTGCCAAGGGCAGGGAAACCCAAAAGGGCAAGAAAGGCGAGTGCTGTCTCAGCAGCAGGGAATACGAGGTCCTTTGCCTGAGAGACCAATTTTTCATTTTCCCCAAAAGGCTGCAAATGTCAGGACTCACAGACAACTCAGAGATGGTAGGTGCTGATGGCTTCTTTTTTTTCTATCCAGCTTCCAATGGAAAACATGTGTCTCGGCAGGATACCTAATACCCCCGCCATTTCTAATGTCCTACATATTAGCAGCTTGACTTCACTCATTTAGCGGAGAAGTCTGATGGCCAGCGAGATAGTAAGTATTTTATTGCAAAGATCTCAAGAGACAATTCATCCATGACTTGAGAAAGTGAAGCAGGCTGCTGTTCCTGTCAGACAAAAATGCACTTCTGGTGCCTCCAGATTATAATGGAAGCAAAAAAGAAGTATTTTCCAGATCAAAAGGTGCATGGCAGATATGTAGGGCTGGCAGAGTCTATTATTTTTATTAATTTTTACACAGCCAGTTGATGTTTGAGCCTTACCATGTTCTAATTTCAACAACTTGTTGGTTCTGTTAGGAATGGAAGCTGCGGAACTAAATATAAAAACCAAACATTAATAAAATGGGATTGTTTTTGTGCTAGAGTATTAAGTATACATGGCACATATAATCAGATGTACATGCTGTTAATACTCATCAGTAGGTGGTAGGATTCCTTTGTATTTCTTTATACTTTTCAAAGTTCATAAATTTTCTATAAAAACATACGCGACCAAAAAGGAAAACAGTAAAAATAAAACAATCTGAAGGCAAATTAAAAAGTAGCATGACAGCTGGGTGTGGTGGCGCACGCCTGTCATCCCAGCGGCTTGGGAGGCGGAGCTAGGAGGATCACAAGTTCGAGACCAGAGGAAGTCTGCGTAACTTAGTGAGACCCTGTCTCAGAAAGTAAGGAAAAAAGAATAAAAAATAAAAGGTTTGGGGGTGCAGCTCAGTGGTCTAGCACTTGCAAAGCATGCAGGCATGAGGCCCCAGGATCAACCCCCAGTACCACAAAAAAAAAGTAGCATGAGATTACTATATATTATATATTATATATCTGTTGTCCATTGTTGCTTTAGCACAAAACCTCAGAGGTATCATGGGAAAGGAAAATAATTGACAAAAAATAATCTCATCTGATTTTACCAAATAAATGCTCATTGTGTGCCCTGTGTTTTGCTAAATGCTTTGTGTGAGGTAGGTATTATAATTATCCCCATTTTACAGAAGAAATAACTGAGGCCGAGAGATGTCAAGTAACATAGCCCAGGTCACCCAAACACATAAATGAAATGTAACTCCAGTGTACATTTCTTTTGTCTGTGCACGCCGTTGAATCTGTAGTCCTTCGTGAATACCTCTGAACACATCTGAAGTGGCTTTTAGGAAACATGGGGGTGGCGCTGGGCATGGTCAGGCACCCCTGTGATCTCAGAAACTAGGGAGGTGGAGGCAGGAGGATGGCGAGCTCAAGGCCAGAGGCAGGTGGCAGAACTTAGAGAGACCCTGCTTCAAAATAAAATGAAAAACGGGGTGGCGGTGTGGCTCTGTGACACAGCCCTTGCCTGGCACCTGCAAGGCCCTGGGTTCGACCTCCCATTACCACACACTTATCACAAGAAAAGCCAATGTCAGCTTGTGGGCAACAGGTCACAACCCAACCACAGCTCACGGGAGCTTTTCCACATCCTCAGCAACTTACGAGGAGAAACTTTAAATCCAATTTCCCTTAGATTAGTATTTTCCAAACCCTTCAGCACTTCTCTGCTTTTAAAAACTCATCCAATTTCCATCGGAGTAAAAGTTTCAGTTCCTTTGCAAGATGACATTTCCATCCGTATCTTGGGATTTCACTGACCTCTGGCATTTGGATGTTCCCTGGGTAAGAAGATATAAACAAGGCAATGGGTTACAGCCTTTATGCAGGAAGAAAGGGGAAAGTACATGGCTAGAATAAATGCCACTGCCTTTAAACCAACATGTGTTCTCATGAACCTTAACTTTGCCAAATCCTGCCATTTTCAAAATGCCTCCTTTTCTTTGGGTGAACCAGTAAACAAAGGTTTGAGACCCTGCCAGGTGCCAGGCACTCATGGGAGATCCTGACTCTCGTCAGCACAGTTGTTTTATCTGTTTTTTTTTATTATTATTATTAAGTAATTTATTTTTTTGCAGTACTGGAGTTTGAACTCAGGGCCTCACTTTTGCATGCTTTGTAAGTGCTGGACCACTGAGCTGCACCCCCAGCCCACTTTTTACTTTTTGAGACAGGGTCTCACTAAGTTACGGAGACTGCCTCTGGTCTTGAACTTTCCATCCTTCTGCCTCTGCCTCCCGAGCTGCTGGGATGACAGGTGTGCGCCACTGCACCCAACTTTTGGTCAGCATGGTTTTGATGATGCAACTCTAGCCCAGCTTTCCAGGACCATCTCCCAAGACCCAAAGTAGAAATTCCCCCAGGCTACTGTGAGGAAAATGTAGGGAATGAGGACAAGGGGGGGAGGTAAAACCCTAGGACTCTGTTACAATAAAATGGGGGGGAAATCATGATAGGTCACATCCATGTGGTCATAGAAAAAATAAATGGAAGGGGAGAGAGAATGGAGAATAATTTAGAAGTGTAATTGAGAGCACTCGGTGATTAATTGGAATTATTGTGGGAATCTGAGGCAAAGACAGGATCAAGTCCCAGACAAACGTCAGGGTTTTGCTCATTTTCCTGTCCACAAATGGTGGAGAGTTCTTGCGACTTCTTGGTCACCGTTAGATAAAATAAGATTGAGTTGCCTGGAGGACGGTCAAGACAACGTGCTTAGAAAGTAGCTGGATTTCAGTTCAGACTCTATGGCGCCTAACAACAACAACAACAACAATAACAACAACAACAACAACAACATGAGCAATAAGGGCTGCGGTTTAACTCAGTTGGTAGAGCACTGCTCCACACCTTCTGAGAACCCACGTTCCATCCCCAGCACCACAAAAACGAAAGAAGGACGTGGCAGTCCACTCCTAAAAACAACCCCGCCATAATCAGCCATTGAAAACCCCACGGGGGCTGCTATGAGTCGGACCTGACTCCATGGCACCCAACAACAACAACAGCAGCAACAACAACATTCCCTAACCTTCCAGTCTCCAAACTTTCTGGCACCAGGGGCCCATTTCGTGGAAGACAATTTTTCCGTGGATGGGGCATAGGGGGTGGGATGGCTTAAGGGTGATTCAAGCACATTTCATTCATTGTGTAAATACAGATGAAGCTTCCTTCACTGGCCGGCCTCACCTCCTAGCAGGCCACAGGCGGGATGCTGGGGACTCCTGTGTGTCTAACCGGTAAATATCTGAATATGTCTGAACATTTAGTGTAAACTAAAGAATTACCGCTGCAGCCATGCCATTGTGGTGTTCAGTATCGTCGGATCTCGGAAACTAAGCAGGGTCGGGCCTGGTTAGTCCTTGGATGGGAGACCGCCTGGGAACACCAGGTGCTGTAGGCCTGAGAGATGGACCCAGCAACCCACTCCCAAAAAACAATCAGCCATTGAAAGCCCTATGAATAGCAGAGAAGCACTGACAAGAGTGTTTTGTCTGTTGTACGTAGGGTCACTATGAGCCGGACACCGACTTGATACCACCTAACAACAACAACAAAGAATTACTAAATAGAAGCATGTGGAATCTGGTACTTCTGTGAGTTATGCCTTTCCTCAATTATTCTGAAGGCAAATATTTCATGGAAATATATTTGCATACAATGGCTTGATTAGGGATCCTGCAAACCTCCTGCTGAATTTGAGAAGCACATATAAATAAGACCTTTTCTAGGGAGCGCCATATTTATTTTTTTCTTTCATGTTCCAATTTTGGGGGGGGGGGGGCAAAGCGAAGACTCTGACTTTCAACCAACATCATTGGTTTTATCCATTTAGCAATTAGGGATTGAAATGGGAACCAAGTAACGTAAGGCAACTTGGCAAGATCAGACGCATCTAGTAGTTTCATGCTTATTTCTTTGGCATATGTCCTTTCTATAAGAGAATATATTGGCAGATGGAGAACAAATAGTTCATTTCTTGACACACCATACTTCATTGTGCTGCTAATTAGCACAAATCCTCTGAGAAGTGAGATCATCACTTTCTCTTGGTAGCAACTGAGAGATTCTTTGTGTTGGGGAAAAGGCCAGGTGTCTGGCCGCAAACAGGAATGATCACTTAGGCGTCTATCCTAATAACAACAAAATATTTAGGATGCAAATCCAGTAAGGGGATGGGAATGTTCTGGGGGTTCTGCTTTGAAAGGCATCCACCAGAATGTATCAGTAAATAAATCGGTTACCTCTCGTGGTGTAAGAAATTAGCCCCCAAGCTTAGCCGTTTAAATCAATAAACACAATCTCACCTTGCTGAGGACCAGACATCTGGCTGGAAATAGCTCAGCTGGATGGCGCTGGTTGGTACTTCTTGGGAGGGTTCACGCAAGCTGTGGCCTGGGGTGTGGACACCCAAAGGCTTCTCTGTGGCCGGACTAGCTGGTTGCAAAGTGAGTCGTGTGGCTACTGGCAGGAGGCCTCAGTTCTTATCATGAGGGTCACCCCGGAGTTCTGCTTGCCACATGGAACCTGGAGAGAGAGAGAGAGAGAGAGAGAGAGACAGAGACAGAGACAGAGACAGAGACAGAGACAGAAAGACAAAGATCACAGGGTCTCCTGTAATCGGTTCTCAGAAGATTGAGACCATCCGTGGTGCCATATGCTGCTGTTGATGTCGGAAAGGACGGGATGGCATGTAAATACTCGGAGATGGAAAACATCGGGGGCCACCTCAGAAGCTGTCAACCAAACGTGTTCCAGAAAGTTCCAGATTCATCAGCAAAGCAGAAAAAGGAGCCGTGTGAATCAGGCAGAGAAGTCAAGAAGCTCTGTGTGAAGAAGTGAACCCTGGTCATCGGCATAACCACCCGGCTGACCTCTTCCTATATTCCTGACCCCCAAACCATGAGCAAAATGAAGATGATCACTCCTAGGGCCTGAATTCGAGGGTCGGCAATTTTGCGGCAAGAGATGACTGTGTTAATGGGCACCCAGGCTGCACCATTGCACAGCCATTTAATGGAGTTGGCTACTAAGTTGCAGAGAGGGCAGGAGAGTGGGCAGTTGGTGCGGAATCCAAGGTGAAGACGGCCTGGTGCGCCCGGCTGCTGGCTGTTGAGGAAGAAGCAGGCGTCTCAGCACTTCCAAGGGGTGGAGCAACGGGGGAAACCAAGGGGGTTCAGACCAGGAGAAAAGCAGGAGGTGATGGACACCTCCAAGGCTCCTAGAGAGCAGCCGTGTGTGATGGACAGAACAGCCATGCCGGAGGTGGGACTGCAGAAGTGTCCCAGCAGGGAGAGGGGGATGCACAGGGAACACTGGACCATGACCATCACCACACTGGCTGGAAGGAAGGAGTCACACTGCAATGGCCGCAGGTGATCTGGGAATACCTGGCCGTTGTCCAGACAGAGACAGAGAAGGTGTCCTGGGAACAGGAAGCGGACCATGGGTTTGGTTTCAGAAGTGGCAAATTGAGATGACAACATGGGATTTGGGGACTGGGGTTTAGCTGAGTTGTTAGAGTGCCACTGCGCTCTCCGAGGCCCTGGGTTCAATCCCCGGCACCACAACAACAGGAGAAGGACCAAGCAACCCACTCCCAAAACAATGCGGAAACAATCAGCCATTGAAAACCCTATGAATAGCAGAGAAGCACTGACATAGTGCCAGGCACGGCACAGTGTCAGGGAGTGTTTCGTTCTGTTGTACGTCGGGTCGCTATGAGTCATTTGTGACTCAATGGCACCTAATAATAACAAATGGCATTTGTAATGATTTCGGTCAAGTCCTGGAAAAGCAATTGCACTGAGCTTCACTCTACCATAATTTTCTCCTTTCTTTCTTACTTTCTAATTATTTTTAATAGAGGGCAGCAATCCAAGAGATACTGGTTGCTTTTGAGTTCTTGCTAAATAACAGTCCATATACATTCTCACAGAGTAACAGTACTAAAACATTCCACCAACCCTTTCTTCCCACTTGGTGGTTTTTTTTTTTTTTTTTTTTTTTTTTTTTTTTTTTTTTTTTTTTTTTTTTTTTTTTTTTTTTTTTTTTTTTTTTTTTTTTTTTTTTTTTTTTTTCTAATTACAGGCATAAGACCCAGGTAATGACTGGGCTACAATTTCTGTAAGACAAATTATGCACATAATTATAGGCGCATGTTCACGTTGAGACTGAAGCATCTGAAGCTTCCATAGAGAAGGTAATTGTCAACCTCTGCACTGCAATTAAGTCTAAATGGGAATCCTCGCCATCTTCCAAATGAGCAGACAGCAAGCTGGCCTTGATTGGCTGTATCATGGCTGCAAAGGAAATGAAGTTGCTGTGCAGGTTAATTAGTTATCTATGAATGTCACAACCCTCCTAAAAATCCCACATTAGAGCTAAGTATCAGAGCTAATTAGCAGTGCATTGTTCAAACTCCAGGATTTTTTTGCCTGGCTTATCTTTGGAATTCTAATTTCTCAATGGTTTTTTGTTGTTGTTGTTTTGGGTTTTTTCCCCAAATCTTTCTTTTCATAGTGGTTTATAATTAGTCATTTGAATTTCTACCCACAATTTTCAACACAGCCATGAGTGAAAGATTTTTTTTTTTTTTGCAGTACTAGGGGGTTGAACCCAGGGCCTCACGCTTGCATGCTCTGCAAGTGCTGGACCACCGAGCTGCACCCCCAGCCCATTTTTTTACTTTTATTTGAGACAGGGTCTCACTAAGTTATGCAGACTGCCTCTGGTCTCGAACCTGTGATCCTCCTGCCACTGCCTCCCAAGCCGCTAGGATTACAGGCGTGCGCCACCACGCCCGGCCTGAGTGAAAGATTTAGAGACCTGAGTTCCAATCCAACTCAAGTTCATTCTCACAGTGCAAAGGTAGACTATTTACTGATGATCTTTTTCAAATTCAGCCATTTTATTTGTGAACTGTGATTTACCTATTTTCCATCCATCTCCAAGCAATTTTTAGACATTAGTAAGTCTTTTCTCTAAGTTATTCAGCACAAATATAATGAATCACAGTTCAATATTTGTCTAGTTTTTCTTTTGATTTGAAATTTATGTACTAGGCATTACATAAATCTCAACTCCGTATTTGCTGACTTTTCAAAATGCACATACCTGCAAACTCCAAACCCCAATGAAGATACAGAGCATTAAGAACATTCCAAAAAGTTCTTAGAATTTTCCTGTCAAACCTCATCCCACTCAGCTGGGCGTGGTGGCGCACGTCTGTAATCCCAGCGGTTTGGGAGGCGGAGACAGGAGGATTGCAAGTTTGAGACTAGAGGAAGTCTATATAACTTAGTGAGACCCTGTCTCAGGAAGTAAGGAAAAAAAAATAAAAGGGCTGGGGGTGCAGGTCAATGGTCCAGCACTTGCAAAGCATGCAGGCGTGAGGCCCCAGGATCAATCCCCAGTACCACAAAAAAAAAAAAAAAAAAAAAAAAAAAACCAACCTCATCCCACTCCTCAAGAGACAACAAATTTTCTGATATTTTCCCATTAGCTCTGCCTGTCCTATAATTTCATTTGAATGTAATGAGGTTGTCTGTAATTCTTTTATGTCAGGCTTTTTTTTCATTCAGTGTAATGTGTTGAGGTCCATACTTCTCTTTTTTTTTTTTTTTTTTTTTTTTTTTTTTTTTTTTTTTTTTTTTTTTTTTTTTTTTTTTTTTTTTTTTTTTTTTTTTTTTTTTTTTTTTTTTTTTTTTTTT
>VMDO01040680.1:0-11745 GCA_007922755.1 Pedetes capensis | reverse complement strand
ACATAATTTCTCTCATAGACAGTATTAAAGCCTAGGCTACATACTAATTAGGGCCATGCTTTAAAAATTAAGTAAGCTTATTTGTAAGCTTCCTTCTTTGTTTTGAATTCAATTTATCTAAAATAAATAATAAAATCTTATTTTAGATGTGTCAATAGTCAGAATAGCTAATGACTTAATATAGAATTGGAAAGGTTATAATATAATTATACTCAGAAATATTTCATGTCAACTCTGCCACTCCTTTGATATTAGCTAACAATTTATTTCAGGTGTTGTCGTGAAAGTTTCAAGTCTAGTGTTTCTCTCCTCTCTAAGCTGTTAATGCATTCTGACATTATTAATGGCTCCCTTACAGAATCACACAGTAAGCTGAAAGCTCAACTCTCTAGGTGTTACCATTTATATTTCAGAATCACTTAGCAGGGAAGAAAACAAATTTAAACTCTTCTGTGCCACGGAATCCCACTACTCAGTCATCCTTGGGACTTGTCTGTGAAGAAAAATGAGATATTGGCAAAACGAGGGAAGACCTGACGGCTACTCTATGTTGTCCTTATAATGTTATTACTACTCCCACCTCCTTAAATGCCATTTCTGTTTCCCCTGCTATGTCTTTAGTCATGTTGTTGATAAGTCATCTCTTTACAACCCAATAGAATGTTCTTTCTGTTCTTTCTTTCCCATCTAAATCACATCTATCCCCAAAGGCCCAACTTAACTCTTACCTTTTCTAATGAGTGTTACTGAGTGCTGTAGCCCACATCAGTCTGACTGAACTGTAAATCCTATGGTACCTGAAGTCTGTTTCAAAACATTTACCCTTTAATTGAAGGAGATTTGTGATTTTCAATGTGAATGTTTTCTCCTCAACTGAGGCATAAGTTTGTTGGAAGAAAGAAATAGTCTTTGAATATCTTTGTATCCCTTAGTCTATACAATGCACACTTGAAAATGTGATTATTGCCTTGTGTGAGATGTCACAAGGAATGGTAATGTTTCTCATAGGTGAAGGAGTTAATTATCTTTTTTTTTTTTACTGGAAAGAAAAAAGCCATTGCTTATCCCCAAACAAAACAGCCCAGATAATGTCCTTTCTAATATACCAAGCAAAATTCAACTACCCTTTCATTTTTTTAGTTGCTGACTAACTTGATGGGTCTCAACAACCTTTTAAAGCTTTAATGGTGTTCCAGCACTGGCTAAATTGTTTCACAAGAGTTACCTTTCCACCAGCTCTGTGGAGCAGGTATAGAAGTACCATCTCTATTTCACCAATAAGAAAACAAAGACTGAGAGAAATTAACTAATTTGTCCATTGTTGTGCAGTTAGTAAGAATTGAACTAACATTAAAACCAACATCAGCCTGTTTCCCTTCACCTCCAAAATTTGAGCACCCGTTTTCCTCTGTCTTTACAGGACTTAAAATATTCCTTAAGTATGTATCGGAAAACCTTGGAAATAACATTAACTTCTTTAATGTCATTAAATGCAATTACTCAACATTCATTTATTGCTTAAGTATTACAGAGAAATGGAATACAATCTGTTGGATATTTAAACACAAGTTTTAGTGTCCAACTAACTTGCTAAACCTCAGAAAACAAAGATCTAGATCAACATGACTTGGGTTTATGTTGGTTAGACTATGTTCTCTTAATTACTATGAGTAGAAAAATGGGAAAGTAGATGAGTTGACTATATTTCAGTAGTAGGTATAAGATAGCTTTTCCTAATCAATTTCTGTTTCATTTTATTACACTGTAATCTTAACTAGGGGCTGGGGTTTAGCTCAGGTGGTAGGGTGCTGATCTGTACTTTCTGAGGCCTTGGGATCAATCCCCAGCACCAAAAAAACAGGAGAAGAATATGGCAGCCAACTCCCAGTACAATCTGGAAACAATCAACCATTGTAAACCTTATGAAGGGTGCTATTAGTCAGTCCTGACTCGAGGGCACCTAAAAACAAAAACATAATCCTAACTATCTTGATATCACTGCTTGTTACATGTTTTACTTTCAGGGACATAATAGTTTGGATAAAGTGTATAAACCTATTTTTCTATTTGATTGAACAATGTTTCTCATGTTCATTGTTAAATTGATATGCTTGCATAGTTTTCTAAATTGTAATGGTTTGTAATATTTTCCTATAGGCTGCTACTGTATCTTTATATTGTCTACATTATATTGTGTATGAAAGTAGAAAAATGAATATGAAGCTCCCATGGTCTGAATCATTAATACCTTCACAAACTTACAACTCAGCTTCTCTCCTTGAGGAAAACAGAAACTCAGAAATATAATAATTTGAATTATAGATTTCCTTTTTAAAAGAGTAACGAAATACTATTAGAATCTGCATTGCAATACAGCCTAATCACAAGGGTACTTTATTTGAGTGAACATAAGACATAGTTTATTTGCTAAAAATTTAAAAACTAAGGTAACATATGCCAAGAAACTCAACAGCTTTAGTACTATTAGATATAACAAGGAGCATTGTGACATTATTATAGAGAACATATTTCTCAACAAAAAATAAACTTGGGTGAATACATATGACCTGAATTTGTTGAAATTTTCCTTAAATTTGTAGATCTTGACCCACAAACAGTATGAGGTAAAAAATCGAAAAGGTGAATTAAAATTAGCATATTTCATATGGTCATTGTAGGAGTCAAGTGCTACATTTGACAATGAAATAAAAGAGCTGGAGGAATGTGGGGGCAAAGACAAAGAGTAAAATTGAGAGGCAGGAGATATAAGTGCTCTCCTTGGAGATAAGTTGATATTATAAGTGGGTCAGTGCATGTGAGTAGAAAGAAAATGATATATACAATCACTTGCAAACTTGCTGATACTCAGAATGTATACTTCATCTATTCACTGTTAAAAGTAAATGTCCCCTGAAATTATATTCACAGTACAAATTAACTGGGAGTATTTCTTTACTTGCTTCAAAAATTTCTTCTAAGGATTAAATAAGAAATCAAGGAAAACCAGACCACTTGAGAGAGCTCACCTGCTTTTGCCTTTTTATCTCTGAAGCATTTCTTGCTCATCTATGATAAAATCTCAAAGTCAAAAATTACAAGGAACATGAATCCTGGGTTTCTGTATTCCTTAAAGATTATTTTTATTGTTCTGAATTTTATATTGTTCTGACTTTTCTGAATTTCAAATGACATTTCAATATCTGGCAACAAAGCATGTTTTTTTATCTTTATTCTGTTAATGTCTGTTTAATCTGTAAATGCTTCAGCACATTGAAATAAGCAAAACATTTTTGAACAGGATCCTAAAAGCACAGTAAACAAAAGCAAAAACAGACAAATAGAAGTATGTCAAATTAAAAGGCTTCTACTCTTCACAGGAAACAATCAACAATCTGATGAGTGAGGAAACAAACTGCAGCATGAAAGGAAGTATTTGCAAACTGTACATCTGACAAGAGACTAATATCCATAAAATATGAAGAACTTGAAAAACTCAATAGCAAAAAATACAAGTAACCCCATTAAAAATGAGGAATAGATCAAAGTGAATATTTCTCAAAAGAAGACACACAAATGTCCAACAAGTACATGAAAACATGTTCAACATTATTAATCATCAGAGAAATGCAAATCAAAATGACAAATATCTATCATCTCTTCCCAGTTAGAATAACTAATATTAATAATAATCATCATCATTTAAAGATGCCAAGTGTTGGGTTGGCAAGGATGTAGACAAAAGGTGTGTAATATATATTACTACAGCCATTATGGGAAACAGTATGGAGGTCCCTCAAAATTTAAAAATAGATCTACCTCATGATCTAGCTACTCCACTACTGGGTATATATCCACAGGAAATGGAATCACTATGTCAAAAAGACATATTCTCCTCTATGTTTATTACAGCACTAGTCAAAATAGCCAATAAATGGAAATATCTTCCATCTCAATCAAATGATGAGTAAAGAAAATGTGACACAAGTAAGATGATGAAATGGTATTCAGCCATAAAAATGAATAAAATTCTGTCATTTTGTGACAACATGGATAGAACTGGTGATCATTACTTTAAGTGAAGTATGTCAGGCACAGAAAGACTAATATGCATGATCTCACAATTGTGTGGAATCTAAAAAACTTAATCCCAGAAGTTGAGAGTAGACTGGTGATTACCAGAGGCCAGGGGGATTACGGCAGGTGGAAGAATGAAGAAAGGTTGATCCATGGGTAATAAGTTACAACTAGGTAGCAGTAAGAAAGTCTGATGTGCTACCGCACAGTAAGGTGACTGTACATAAAACTTTGCATTTTACATCATAAAAAGCTACAAGAAAGGATTTTGAATGTTCTCACCACAAAGAAATGATAAATGATTAAGGTGGCAGACATTCTAGTTACCCTGATTTGAATATTACATAATATATTGACACATCATATTGCCCTACATTAATATAAACAATTTTCATGGTTTTGTGTATTGATTAAAATAAAATTAAAATAAAAAATAATACCTGACAATCATCAAGAATAATTTTTAATGCTTAATCTCTCTCTCTTTTATTTTTTCCCTAAAAAGGAGGATCTCAAGATGATCTGAGTTGATCTAAAATTGATCTAGTTCAATTTAAGACTGTTAATCAGGACATGATTTCCTTAAGGAGAGAAAAATGTGGAAGAACAGATATGAAACCTGGTTATATAAAACCAGGAAATCTGGTATCCAACTCTGCCACTACCCACCTGTGTAAGTGTGAGAAATAACTGTTACTGCTGATTGAGGGTCTGCTAAGTATGAAACACTATGCTTAAAATTGTATAAATTATATCATTATAGTCTACAAATATCATATGTTACATATGAACATTATATCAATGTAATCTATAAACATCATATCATTTTAACCCCATGCTCACCATTCTAATCTTTGAATTCTAGCTTCAATATCATTTTTAAAAGAAATCTCTTAAGGCCTAATGCAGTCAAATCACTTCTTTTCATGTGGTCACAGCATTTTATGAATTCAATCATTTAGCATCATTTAATTGCCATTTTGCTCTATAATTATTGGTTGACACATTTTTTCAGTAACTTGTGAGTTTCTGGAAGACAGGGCCTGTATTATTATTTGCTTTTCTTTTTAAGATTATATTTCCAGTGTTTTCTTAGAACAAACTAAGCACTCAATAAATGCCTTTTTGACTTACTGTATTAAGTGATAATAAAGCAAGAAAGAAATACTAGAAACAGCTTACCCTGAAAAATATTAAACAAGCAGAAAGAGTGGGACATATGGCACAAATAATTTATTTACCTTCATTTAGAGCAAAATGCATTTTGTACAGGTGTAAATTATAGCACTTCAGAAGAGCTAACTCTCAAAGACATTTTTATTAGAATATTAGAAGAAAAATTTGCATTTGACATGTTGCAAAACATTCTCTTAAACTAACAACAGCAGAGCTTTTAAAAATTGTTGCAATAATAAAAAAATTCAACAGAAGCTCAAGATGTTTCTACACTACATATAAACAACACTGCTAAACATTCAAATGTGATGTAAAGGAGAAAAAGACAAAAAGTAATTTTGTTGGTGAAGGACATCTACAGAATTCTCAAAGTACACTTGATTTGCCACAGGAACCATTTTAGACACAGTAAACATACGGACAATTAGAGCACATGTTCAGTGATTTAGTGTGAATTTTAAGAGGCTGATACAGTTGTTCATTCAATTATTTTTTTCTAGAAATGTGCATAAGACACCTGTAAAGATCAATAAAGTGCATTTTTAAACATCTTTCTCCTATACACATTTCCTACTCCCATCATTTTAAAGTATGAAGTAGAAGATATGCTATGCTGACAAACTGACCCCCATGTTGCCTTCAGTGGCATTAGCCAAAATGAGCACAACTATGTGACTGAACCTCCACATGTCTGTCAGCTTGTCGTGCTGTGAAAGCTTGTGTGTTGCTGTGATACTGAAAGCTATGATACTGGTAATTTAGACACTAACAGAGCCACCTATGGTGGACAGATTTCAGCTGGGTTTACAGACTAAGACAGACTAGGGACAAGGACCTGGCAGCCCACACCCCAAAACAATTAGCCATTGGAAACTCTATGAGTAGAAAAGAAGCATTGACAAATATAGTGCTGAAAAATGAGCCCCCCCAAGATGGAAGGTATTCAAGAAATGACTGGGGAAGGGTTGCCTCCTCAAAGTAGAGTCAAATTTAATGATAGAAATGGAAGAAAGCCCCTGGGACCTCCTTTTCCTGATGTGACATGACTCAATATGTGACTAAACACAGTGACTGCAAAAATGGACTCAAATATAAAAAGATCATGTTTGTGGCATATTGCAAAGTAGTGTTTCTGTTGTACATAGGGTCATTATGAGTTGCATCTGACTTGAAAGAACCTAAAATGTGACAGAATAATAATGTTTCCTTTAATGTCAACATATTTTAAACAGATTCTTCTTCAGGATACCCTATTTTCAATGAAGGGAGAAGATTGTAGTTCTTACTCTGCATCATGATCCTAAAGACAATCCCTTACAGAAAACAATTTCTTTTACAGACAACAGTAAATGGCCACACAGACCCTCAGTGGTACATATAAAATTGTGCATTTAAAAACTAGGGCAAAACTGGTGTGGTGGTATATGCCTGTAAGCCCAGCAACTCAGCAGGTGAAAGTAAGAGGATCACAAGTTCAAGGCCAGAGGCAGCCTGAGTAATTTAGCAAGAGCCTACCTCAAGATAAAAAATAAGTAGAGTGCTTGGAATGTATGCACCAGGCCCTGGATTCAACTACCCAGAACCATGAAAAAGAAAAACCCTTAGGAAAATCATTAAATCATTAACTACTCTATTTTCTTATTTGTTTGGCCTTAGTATATACGAATTGCCAGCACATTTTCATTTACACAAATACAGAGAATATAAAAGTAGTTCACATATCAACAAGTATTTTAGAAGAAACCCACCCTCAAAATTGTTTTACAGAGTGTTTTAAAAGGTCATTTGATGGTCTTGAGTACATTACGTAGAGTTGATTTTTTAAACATAACTTTAATTAGGATGTCAGTTATACAGTCCTCCATGTAGTCAGCTTCATGTGATCATGTTTCCAATTTAGGCTGCATAAAACGGGAACACTGATGGAATTCAAGAAGGCAGCAGGGATGACAGATGACAATGTTAAACAGTTTTGCTTCTTGATTCTATTTTTCTATCAAGTGCTGCCATTCTACCCTTGCCACAGAAGGGAAAGTATAATAAACTATTAATTTTGGAGGCTAAGTAATGTTCCTTCTGGGAGCCTTTAAAATAAAGACAGAAACCTACCTGTGAAATGACATACATTGAAGGCCAGAAAAGGATGGATTTTTGCTTTAGAATGAATGGATAAAGAAATGAATAAAACTATATCAAATTATATAACATTAATTTATAGCCCAGAGCTCAATTGGCAAAACAGTTATATGCCAAACCTTGTACTAAGTGGTTTGTATAGGTTATATAACATAATCCATCCCAATTCCTGATGGAATAGGTATAATTACTACTGCCACAACAAATTAGGAAAATAAAACTCAGAGATATTAAATAATCTGGGGAAGATCACATAGCGAGTCAGGGTAGATGCTGGAATTTAATCCCAGACTTAACTGACTTCAAAACCCAAGCTCTTATCCAGATGAATGTATTTCCTCTTTAAGAAGTGAGTATGTGGATATAAGTGCTTAGGTGAGCAAAGGACATTGTATTTGGCACTAAAAAACCCCTAGTGAGTGCAAAATAATATGCTAGATGTGGAGAAATGAGTTAAAATTACCCCTGCTCACAGGAACTCATATTGTAGTGGAGAAATAAGACATGAGCACGGGTTATTACAATGTAAACTTGCCTGTGATAAGACTTGAGGGCTCCAGACATACTGTTAGAGAGGAGCTCACTGAATGGAAAGCTCATAGCCAGCTGGGTGCCTTAAAAGATGAGAAAAAGCCCATAGTTATGCACGGGAAGAGTTAAGTGAAGATCATTGTATGGGGAGGGAGAAATATATATGAAAAATAGGAATTGATAACTAAGGAAAATTAAAGAAAGAACAAAGAGCTCAGTTTGATTAGATGAAAATATGCATTAAATTAGCAGGCGATAAGATCAGAACAGAAGGTGTAAGTCAACACAGAGAATCATGAATGTGACTACGATTATTTGAATGACCAATAAGAGACAATGGAAGATTTGGCATTTAGACTGAGCAATACTAGAGTCACTTGAGCATGCACTGATAAGACCAGAAGGGACTCAAGTTGGAGTTTTATAGCTGCAGCACAGGTGATGGGATTTACAACCTTGCTGTAAAGAATATGCAGATAAAATACATTCATGAACCTACTCTTTTTAAATTAAGCCCAACTTTACCAAAGAACTTTGCAGAAACCTGGTGAGAGTTTCAATGTAAGTGGAAAATCTTCACTTGTCCTATTCCATTTTCAATAACTTCAGTTAACTAAAAAAAAAAAAAAGCTCCATATCACAGAGAAGGGCTGACAACTGCAGAGAGATCAGGATGCTCTGCTATGTTTGCTAATAGGAGTTATCAGCAGGAAATAACAGCAGGAGAGAAGGACTATCTACTACAAAGTCAAAGACAACAGAAAAGAAAACAAAACAACAGGAAAATCTTTTAAGTCTCACAGGCATACAACTTCCTAAATAGTTCTAGAATTCTTCCCTGACATTTGGACACTAACATTAAGTACAGTAATTTGACACTATTACATGTGACACAGAACGTGTTCTGAAGAAAGAAGTAGCAGAATGACAAAGTCAATATCCAGATTGAGTAATCTGCCAAAATCATGAGGTGAAACACTGACAAATCACCCAAAAGTGAAACACTGACACATCACCCTGCCGTTGTATATTCCTTAAAAATAATCTTTTGAGGATAACAGTTTGTTCTAGAATTATATTGGAAAACAACAAATGATCTAATCATTAGGTCATTTAATGGACCTATAGAAGAGATTCTGAAAAGTTCTCTTTTTATTTTTATAACTTATTATGTTAGCTCTAGATAACATCAGCAGATATATCAATGTAATTAGGTACCTATATATCTACCACTACAGATCTGAGTAAACTCAGACATGTTTCCTCCAAGAGAAACCTTTAAATTTGCTTATAATAGTTGCATATTAGTCAGAATGAAGCATTTTTCATGGAAAATTTCATGCCAGTCTGAAAAATAATTATATAAAGTTAAATGAACTGGATATTTTCTTTTGGTACAATTCCTGCCAAAATCAATGAAGCGGCAAGGACATATGTTGTCTATGACAACTTGTATAGTTTTCTTCTATAGCTACTTCTGAAGGTTCTTGTTGTTGTTGTTGTTAGGTGCCATTGAGTCGGTATCCGACTCATAGCGACCCTCATAGGGTTTTCAATGGCTGAGTGCTTCGGGATTGCCTTGGGAGTGGATTGCCAGGCCCTTCTCCCATTTTTGCAGTGCTGGGAATTGAACTCGGTACCTCAGAGACTGCAGCGCAGCGCTCTACCCACTGAGCTAAATCCCAGCTCTGAAGGTTCTTAGCTTTCTTAATTGTGAGAGGGGAAAGCCAACTCTACTTTGGTCTACAACCAGTCTGTACCAATATAATGATCTTTAAGATGTATATTTTTACTACTTAAGCACAAAGTTTGATGTCCTAGGATGGACATGGACACTTGAACATCCTCATTTGCTGAGTCAGTTTCATTTGCACAGTTCATATACCTGAGATGTTTAGCTGTATGTTTCAATTTTTAGATGAAATTGGAAAAAAAAAACAGTTGGACACCAGCTTATTGAGTATCTGCGATGTGCCAACTTCAGAGTCCATATTTTTTACAGAACTTGGAGTTGAACGCAGAGCCTCATACGTGGTCGACAAGTACTCTGCCACTGAGCCACATACTTAAATCACCTTTTGGGTTTTATTTTTATTTATTTATTTATTTATTTTTGAGATAGTGTCTCCTTAAGTTGAACAGGGTGCCTCTGGCCTTGAATGTGGGATCCTCCTGTCTCAGCCTCCAGAATAGCTAGGAATCCAGGCATTTGCCATGGCACTCAGTCCACTTTAGAGTCTTTACTTTGTTACCCCTCATGACTATTCTATAAATACAGTGTAAATATTTCCCAGTTACAGATGTGGAAACAAATTCAAATAATTTGCCACTCATCTAAGTTTCTTTGTATTGTTAACAGTAGAGCTGATTGTTGGAGTCTTACTACAAAGAGTTGGCAGACCATGAATATCAGCATTGCAAATGTATGTATATATTTCTACCAAATACTTCCCACCAGATGAGGAATATTTGCTTCTGAAAGTTAGTCTCAATTTATAATTCCTATCGGGCATTCTAAAGTACCCTGCTAGTCATTTTCTTTCAGTATCATATCTTCATCCTAATATTGTCCTTAGCATTATTCCTGGTGGCCTCCATTTCACTCCCAAGGTGGTTTTCTCATGATCACACATGATAATAAATTGCCGGGATTCACTGCAATCAACGAGTCCCTCTCTGTGATTAAAAACACAATTTGTTTTGTTTGGTGCTAGGCATTGCTAGAAGGCTCTGCACGGACTGATGAGTCATAATACAAACTCTAAACAAATGATTCATATAATAGATATATAGTATCCTTGATTTCTTCCTTATATTTAAAAACTGACAATCTATGTATTATTCATTTGAACTATTATTATACTGAAAGGTATTTAATTTCTATTTTTATTTTCCAAAACCTAATTACCAGTAGACATGAAAATGAGTTAGCAACTTCTTTTCAAAATTGATTAGCAATATTCTGTGATCCTAGATATCCAGTAGAATGGATCCCATCCATTGTTCTCTTCATGCAACTGTTGTGGATGCTCAAAAACTCTTCATCTCCAGATATCGCACCCATCTGCTATGATTCTGAAATTCATTAATATGCTGTGCAAATTATAGGATACCAGGTCATACCTAAGACACATGTTCACCAAAGAGCCACTCCACATTAATACAATAAGAATTAGAGGGAGTGAATGGTTGGGCCATGGGTGTGGAATTTAGAATCAGAGCATTTATATTTGAATCTTCCTATCTAATGTTTCGCCTGCAGCTGTAGCCCTGTGGCATCCGATCCCGTCAGATCTCGGAAGCTAAGCAGGGCCTGGTTAATACCTGGATGGGAGACCACCTGGGAACACCAGAAGCTGTAGGCTTGGGAGAAGGACCTGGCAATCCCCTCCCAAAAATCAATCTGCCATTGAAAACCCTATGAACAGCAGAGAAGCACTGACAATAGTGTTTCCCCTGTTGTACAGAGGGTCGCTATGAGTCAGATACTGACTTGACGGCACCTAACAACAACAACAACAATCTAACATTTCAAATTTTGTGACTTTAGGTATGTTATTTAACCTTTCTGAATCTCAGTCTCCTCAAAGAAGAAAAAGCAATATTAATAGCTATACTTCAATAAAGCTATTTTAAAGATGAAATAAAAGGAAATAATAACTGTAAGGCACTTAGAATGATGCCATTAACCATAGCTGAAAAATAGAATTTATTAATGATTAAAAGTAAAGTACTCACACTACTAAAGGTCAAGGACAATTGCTATATCTTATGACTCTGGTTAGGCAACAATGTTGAGTGTTTTCCATAAATCTAAAAGTAAATCCC
>VMDO01040679.1:0-11738 GCA_007922755.1 Pedetes capensis | reverse complement strand
TGCAATGGCAAAACTTACTATGCTTTTACTTTCTTATTATTCATACTGTCCTATATATTTTAATGTACAGTGTTTTGCCTATGTCCACAAAATCTTAGGCAATCCAAAAAAAGTAAATGTGATCAAACAGAAAGGAAAATTTAATTGCATGCTACCACAAAAATATGTATCTTTAGCTTGATCCCTAATAGCTTTCATTATTACTTCTAATTAAATTATTTCTAATCCTTTCTGGATTTCAGCTCTCTATTTTCAATCATCTACTAGATAAACAGCCTAAGTGAACTTGTTAATCCAAAGTAACAAAGTGAAAGACAAGTCCATTCACCTATACAGCAATCTGAAATATAACTGTGTTGTACTACATCAAATTCAAAATAGTACAAAACTATAGTGCCCTTTGTGAAGTGTCCTTCTTATTCAGTTAGGCTGCATAATTTCTACTTTGTCATCGCATTTCTCAATTTCTTTCTCCTTTCTGATTTTTTCTACTTTGTGGTATATTCTATCATTTTCTCATCAATTTTTTAGTCATTTCTGATGCTATTTAATTCTATTCAAGACTTCCAATTATTCTTTCTGCATCTCAGATAGATGATATTATTCTAAGGATGGACTGCAAAATTAGATACAAATTCACCAAATTGGCATCCAAAATCAAAACTTGGCATGATTTTCACGATTTAATTGTAGCAATTTTCTAATTTGACACAGTAGGCTACTACAGTTTGGCAATTCTCTTCTTTAAACAAGTACTGAAGATGTTTCTTCTCCTTTCAGGAGAAGTTTTTCTCTTCAGAAGTGTTGAAATCCTACAATTTCACAAAGCATAGCAACAGTGTTACCATCTTTGTGAAGTCTTTGTCATATGTCCAAACAGACATGATGCTTTTTTCCTTTAAATCCCTCATATACTCTTGGTGATGCTGATTATCATCTATTTAGTGAATTATCTTTTTTCATATTCTCTTAAACTTGTCTATGTACAAACTAACTCATGGTGACATCTCTGTTCTCCACCACATATCTATTGTAGAAAGTAACTCCATGATTTACACAGAGTGGTCAAAAGGAGTCCCTGAAGGAAATTACAAAGTCAGCAAACTAAATAAAACTCAGCCACCCAAATCCATGCCTAAGAGCTTTTGGTTTCTATAGAAAACTCGAATACCAGCTCAGGGAATCCCTCACCACACTGTGTGATAGCTACTGTCTGACTCAAAGTAAACATTTGGATGCCTGACTGGAATCATCTTTCCGGTTTGGTGTTCTTTGAACCAGGATATATTTGAAGGGTTGTTATCAATGGAAACGCTTTTTCATTCTTTTCCGTACAGGTGCTGACCACAGAAAGGATTCCCAGATGACTAAATAGGGGAAAGACTTACTCTTACCCAGTTATTTTTTGTCTACAAGACCAGTGACCATCTTGTAACCCATGCTTGCTGCTGAATTAGGGAAAGGAAATGAAATGAGAGAACCACTCTACAGTTGGGCAAGTGGCCCAGCCACACGCCTACACTACTGCCAGCTCAAGAGGAAGCTGAAGAAGATAACTTAAGAAACAAGAATAGATACTTCCCTGGTAAATATAAACTTAGTGCTTGGTAGATTGCATAAAAATGATACATAAAGAACTTAAGTTATTATTTCAAACAAAACCATATGGCTCATTTTACAAAACAGGATTTAAAATAATCGTGTTTATATGAAAGGAGACTCATAATTAGCTGATTAAAAATATGTTAATAGTACGCCTATAATTCCAGCAGCTCGGGAGGGCGAGTCAGGAGGATCCCAAGTTCTAGACTAGAGGTAGTCTGCATAATTTAGCAAGACATTGTCTCAGGAAAAAAAGGGCTGAGGATGCAGCTCAGTGGTCCAGCACTTGCAGAGCATGCAAGCGTGAGGCCCTGGATTCAACCCCCTGTACCAAAAAAAAAAAAAAAAAAAAAAAAAAAAAAAAAAAAAAATATATATATATATATATATATATATATGTATATATAATGTATGTTAATAATTCTTTTAAATTAAGTAAACCAAAATGAAACTAATAAAAACAAATATTTTATAGAAATTACAAATTATAAAATGTAGCAAAAAATTAATAATCTCATAAATTATATCTAGTAATTTATTCTTTTATATTGATCGATAGAAAGTTTGCAAGCTGAGAATAGTTGACATGCACTTGTAATCCCAGCACTCAAGAGGCTGAGGCAGGTGAATCACGATGAGTTTGAGGCCAGCCTAGTCTACATAACAAGTTCAAGGCCAGTCTTGGGTACAGAGTGAGACCTTGTATCAACAAAACAAAACAAAAGAAAGCAAAACAAAAGGTTTACAAAGAAATTACAGAAAACATATCAAAGTTTGTTTTTTGTTGTTGTTGTTTTTTACTGTTTTGTTGTTTGTGGTACTGGGGGTTGAACCCAGGGCCTCGTGCTTGCATGCTCTGCAAGTGCTGGACCACTGAGCTGCACCCTCAGCCCCATTTTTTTACTTTTTGAGACAGGGTCTCACTAAATTACGCAGACTGCCTCTGGTCTCGAACTTGGGAGCCTCCTGCCTCCACCTCCCAAGCCGCTGGGATTATAGGGGTGTGCCACCACACCCAGCTTGAGAAAACATATCAAAGTTTTATTTCACTATATGAAGTTATTAACAAGGCAGATGATATGTATATTCTTGAAAAAGGAACCAAAAAATTCAGAAATAGTAGCAAGGAATAATTTTACATACATTATGGACATAGTGGGTGAACTCTGAGTTTGAGGCCTCTATTTTATGTTGCACTGTGGTCCTGGATTGAGCTCAGTGCCTGTAAACAAATGATAATAAATAATAACTGAATAAAATACTGTTAGAACTAATGAAAAAATTAGTAAAATTATAGGATACAATATCAATATACAACAATCAGTAGCATTTCCATACATTAACCATGAATTATCTGAAAAAGAAATTTAAAATGTTCCACTCACAATGTTATAAAAATTCTCAGGAATTAATTTAAATGAGGAGGTAAAGGACTGTACACTAATAACTATACTATATTGGTGAAAGAAATTGAAGACTATATATATATATATATATATATATATATATATATATATATATATACATACATATGGAAATATGGCCTATATGCATAGATTGAAGTAACTTATGTTAACATGTCTATATTGCTCAAAGTGATCTACATACCTAATATAATCCCTATTATAATCACAATAACATTTTTCACAGTGATAAAAAATTCTAACATTTACATAGAAACACGAAAGAAACATCAAAGTACCAAAGAAATATTAAGCAAATATCATGAGCTTGGAGATATCATACTACCTGATCTCAAAATACGCTGCCAAGACACAGAAATCAAAACAGATGATACTGGCACACAGAATAGAGAGCAGGGAAATAAATCTTCAATAAATGAGATTGTGAAAACTGAACATTCATATGCAGAAAAATGAAATAAGACTTCCATCTAACATCATATAAAAAAAAAACCTCAACCTTGTCTAGTGACACATTCCTAAAATCCCAGGACTCATTTGGCTGAGACAGAAGGATTGTGAGTTTGAGGCTAGACTGAGTTTTATAGTAAGAATTTATCTCAAAAATGGCAGCAACAACAATAGAAACAATAAAAAATCAACTCAAAGTGCATTTAAGAATTAATCATGACATGAAGCTGTGAAACTAACAGTATAGGAGACAAGCTTCTTAACATGGGTCTCGTCAACAGAGTTTTGAATATCAACCCAATTGTTGTTGTTGTTAGGTGCCGTCAAGTTGGTATCCGACTCATACTGACCCTCATAGGGTTTTCAATGGCTGGCTGTTTTGGGATTGCCTTGGGAGTGGATTGCCATGTCCTTCTCCCATTTTTGGGGTGCTGGGAATTGAACTCGGAACCTCAGAGACTGCAGCGCAGCGCTCTACCAACTGAGCTAAATCCCAGCATCAACCCAATAGCACAAGTGAAAAGAGCAATAATAGGCAAGTGGGATTATAACAAATTAAAAACTTCTTCTCAGAAAAGCAAATAATCATTAAAATGAAGAGACATCCTACAGAATGGGGGATAAGGTGTGCAAACCACACATTTGATGAACGGTTAATATCCAAAATATACAAGGAACTCTATAGCAAAAACAAAAGTTAAGAAGGAGCAAAGACACAGACAGATATTTTTCCAAATAACAGGTAAACATTGCCAACAGGTATAGGAAAAAATGGTCACCCTCACTAATTGTCAGAAAAATGCAAGTTCAAACCATAATATGGTATTATCACACATCTGTTAGCATGGCTATTATGAATAAAACAAAAGCTAACAAGTTTTGGAAAAGGATGTTGAAAAGAGAGAAGCTTTGTATCCTATTTATGGGAATGTAAATTACTATAGTCATTATGGAAAACAGTAAGAAGGCTTCTCATAAAGTTAAAAATGAACTACAATATGATCCAGCTATCCTACTTCTGGGTATACACCTGAAGAAAGATAAAATCTGTGTGTCAAAGAGATATCTACACTCCTATACACATTGCAGTATTAGTCATGACAATCAAGATACAGAATCAACTTTAATGATTCTCAATGTATGAATAGATATATAATACATAATAAGTGAAGAAAATGTGGTGCCTATACACAACAGAATACTATTCTTAATAAAAAAGGCAAGTTTGTCAATTGCTGCAACATGGATAAAACTGGAGGACATTATGTTTAGTGAAACAAGCCAAGCATAGAAAAACAAGCACTTAGTGCAATATGTGGAATCTTTAAAAGTTAAATTCATAGAAACAGAGAGGAAAGTGTTTGTTGTCTTGAGCCCAGGATGGAGCTGAGGAGCTATTGGTCAAAGGATACAAAGATACTGTTAGGATGAAAAAATTCAGGAAATATCTTGCACAGCATGCTAGCTACTATTATTATAATATATTGCATCCTTGAAAACTGCAAAGAGAGTAGATTTCAAATGTTTTCAGCACAAAAATAAGTGTTTGGGAAAGTGGATATGATAAACAACTTGATTTAATTAATCCATACTATAGGTGTGTATCAAAATATCACTTTGTAAGTCATAAATATAATTTTTATTTGTCAAATAGACCTCAACAAAGCTGGAAAAGTGAAGGAAAAAGGAGAAAGAAAATTGCATCTGCAAGATCTAAATATAATGATTCTGGTGGAACTTTTATTTGGCTAGCATCATTAGTCCTAGAAGACAATTTTCTTCAACTTTTAATGATAAATTACAAATTGAGATCCTAAAATGATTTGATGGGTAAATTTTTTGATAAGAAATATGATTTTACTTTGTTGTTGTTATTAAATAATATACTTTGTTCTAAAGAATGAGAAGCAACAATTATGATCTATTATACTCAGGATTAGACATTGACGCTGAAACCAGCCTAGAACTTGAAGTTAAGAAGCTCTCATAATTAATTTCTGCAGACCTGGAGGAGCACACTGAGTCAGCTGTGATCTTGTAAGATATAGTAGCACTGAGGATCTAGAATAAAAATCAATTTTTAAAGAATAGTTCATATGTGGATTGTATGAATCATGCTAGTGTATTTTGTTTTACTCCATAATACACTATATGTGGTGTTGTTGTTAGTGCATTTAAAATAAATACACATAATAAATATGCATGTTTATATGCATATATTTTAAAAGTTTCACACCAATTTAATTTTTTTTTTTTACTTATTCCCTACACTGTGATTTTCTTAGAGGTTGGGGATGGTCTTTGTACAAAATTTTGTTCTTCAATTAGGAAGTTCTTTCTATATTTCCAGTGAGAAATATTGGTGTATTGACAAGACAATAATGAGTGAGATTGTGAGAACAGGGATAGTTTTATTCACTTTGTAAAATTCATTGATGAATTTGATGCATTGTATACTGCAATAGAAAAATTGGTGTCAAAGATTATTTCAGTTTGTTTTTCATAACTGGTGACAGGAAGTTGTCATTTATTAAGATAAGGAAGGCAGGAAAAGAAATATTTAAATAATTTCCTTAATAAGGTATATGAATAAATTATCAGCAGAAATAAAATAGCAGTTTTCTTATCCACCTTCTATAATCTCACAAACCTTCATTAACATACTAAAGCATATCATCATAATCATTCAGATAATCCTATCAACAATGTATAATCTAGCATTATTCACATTAGCTCCCACCTATATGAACAAATTATAATCAGCCATCTCCAGATATTTAGTTTGTCTAATCAACATCTCTGAATAGGAAGTTTAATATGGATTAATTCAGCTGCTAAAGGAGTTACATAAACAGTACTAAGAAATTAGTTTATTTAGATTAATAAAAGAGGAAAAATAGTGGGGAACCCATATGCTCCTGTGACTATAGTGATATATTGAAATACATTCTTATTTGTAATGATAATACAGTCATTATTGTAAAGGTCTTAGAACTAATATAGCAAAATTGTTGCTTCTTTGTTGGAGACAGTAAGAGAAAGCAAGAATTTAGTCTCAGTAAATATACTTTGCCATTGTTAGGTGCTGTCAAGCCTTTGTCCCACTCATAGCAACCCTGTGTACAACAGATGAAACACTATTGTCAGTGCTTCTCTGCTATTTATAGAGTTTTCCAAGGCTGGTTGATTTTGGGGTCCTTCTCCCAAGCCTACAGTACCTGGTGTTCCCAGGCGGTCTCCCATCCAAGTACTAACCAGATCTGATGGGACTGGATGCCATAGTGGTATGGCTGCAGGCAAATATAGATTAGCTTATGTGAATTCACCACTAGAATTTTCCCTCTTGTATCCTCACATGACAAGTAGAATACTGGTAGATATGGGGCAGATAGATATGAATACTGATTGACTGGACTTCTTAGAATACAAAAAAATTGGACACTTTTCTTTTTGTGATCTGGTGCTACATGTGAATCTATTAGTCTCACTATTAGAGCCTTACACTATGTTAATTATTTTTAATATTGTAATGATAGATTCATTTTTTGAACATTCCATTCATTTTTCGCTTATGTTTATATGAGTGAAACCAGTGAAAGCTGTAGTTTATATGTTTAAAATATTATCTTCACTACAAAATTAATTTATGCAAAAGGAGATAAATTCAATTTCTTAACAGCATACTTACCTGGTTTAAGCATTTCTGATATAATGGCAAAAATAAAATTTAAAAAGCACTTTAAACCAATTAAAAATAAAGGACTATTTCAAGTCAAAGAGATAAATCTTTAAAACTTTCTTTCCATTTTATTTAATACACTGCACATTTTCTTTCTAATGTAATTTAGCAATGTATATGCTGGCTCATAATAACAGATAAAAAACACTGCGAAATATATATTATATATTTTTAGAATATATTTTTTCAGGTGTCAGTTTATTTGTTTACATAGTTTTAAATATAGTTGTAAAATAGATTGAATGCTGACTACTGAAATATGAAATTGATATAAAATGTATTAGATAAATTTGTATTGATATGGTTGGTACTATGAAAGAAGCTACAAGAAATTCTTAGAATAATAAAGAACCTTAAAATCCGTGGTGTACATTTTTATGTTGTTGTTGTTGTTCAAATGCCTGTAGATATTATTGTAATGTTAAACATGTACATTTACTTTAAAATGCCATTGAACTTATAACAATTTAATTGCTTATGTTTTTCTAATCAGTGCTCACTAAAATTGTCATTACTACCATGTGGATATCTATGAAAATTTTTGATATTAAAAACTAAATTCTTGAACTTAAAACAGCTAGTATACCTATTTGCTCCATTTCAGTGTAGTAATTGTCCTTAGCTGATGCAATCTAGTCTGCTTCTCTTTTTGTTTTTAGTTAGTGGAGATTCAAAACATCTGGTTATGATTAAATATTCACAATCTCCTAATTTAAACTTGCATGATTCAGATTTCTTTTAATTTTTGAAGATAACTGAATATGTACAGGAAAACAAAAAGGAGAGTGGATCATGTTAATCCTAGATTATGCTGAACTTTTGCAAGATTCATGGTAAGTACTGGTGGCCCATCTATAATGCTTTGCACTTAGTATACCTGAAAGATGATGATAGCTTTTACACTTCAGCCCAAATTAGGCTAAAACTGAGCCAAGTGGCAATTACTAGTGCTTAGTTGCTGTTCAACATATGTCAAATACAAGTAATTAAAAAGATAGTATCCTAAAGGAAAACACTAAAATTTTGCATCTCAAAAGTGGCTCATTAAAACCAGATGACTAGCTTGGCTCATAGAAGGAGTTGGCTAAACCATATCCACTTCAAATCTATGGTATTATTTGCTAACATCACAGAATCAGAAATTGAAGAACTGGAGGGTTCCTCCAAAGTTTATCTAACGTACTTCCTAGCAGAATTTTCTTTAAAATATCCTAGAAAAGCTGTCTAAAATCTTCACAGATTCATATGCCAGAAAATTCAAGGATCTTGCATTGTTAAAATATATAATTTTTCAGTAGGTAAAAAGCCAAATGGACAAAGCTTTGTTTTGATTTACTACAATCTCCTCAATACTATCTTAGTCCATTCATATTCGAACCCTCTAGTTTGCCATACTGTGGGGGCTTGCGTGTTGCTATGATGCTGAAAGCTATGCCATGGTGTCACAGATACAGCAGGTTCACCCATGGGGGACAGTTTCCAGCTGAGTTCCCAGACTAAAACAGACTAGGGAGCAGGATATGACTAACCCACTCCTGAAACATCTAGCCACTGAAAACTATATGAATAGCAGAAAAAAATACTGTCAGATATAGCACGGGAAAAATGAAACCACAGGTTGGAAGACATTCAAAATATGACTGGAGAAGAGTTGCCTTATCAAACTAAAATCTACCTTAATGACAGGAATGGAGTAAACCCTGGCGACCTCCACTTGCTGATGTGGCATGACTCAAAGTGAGCAAGAACAAGTGTAAACCTCCATTAATAATTGTAATGTGGAACATGCATAGTATGAACCTAGGAATACTAGAAGTCATCAAAAGGGGAATGGAGCATGTAAACATCTCCATTCTAGGCATCAATGAACTAAACTGTACTGCCATTGTCCATTTTGAATCAGATAATCATATAGTCTACTATCCCAGGAAAGACGGATTAAAGAGAATGGGGTTGCATTCATCATCAAAAAAGATATCTCATGATATGTCCTGAAGTACAATGATGTAAGTGATTGAATAATATCTAAATGCCTACAAGGATGGTGACTTAATATGACTATTACTCAAATTTTTGCACCTACCACTAATACTACAAATGAAGATAGGGAAGCTTTTTACCAGCTTCTACAATCTGAAATAGATCATTCATGCAGTCAGGATGTATTGATAATTACTGGTGACTGGAATGCCAAAGTTGGAGAAAAAGGAGAAGGCTCAGGAGTTAGAAAATATAACCTTGGTAACAGAAATGATGCTGGAGATTGCCTGATAGAATTTTGTCAGACCAATGAGATTTTCATGGCAAATATATTTTTTCACCAACATAAATGGCAATCATTGTTGTTAGGTGCCATCAAGTTGGTGCTTGATTCATAGTGACCCTATGTACAATAAACAAAACACTATTGTCGCTGCTTCTCTGCTATTCATAGGGTATTCAATGGATGATTTTTTTTTCTTGGGAGTGAGTTTCCAGGTCCTTATCCCAAGCCTATAGCCCTTTGTGTTCTCAGGTACTCTCCCATGCAAGTACTAACCAGGTCCAACCCTGCTTAGCTTCTGAGATCTGATGGGATTGGACACCACAGTGGTATGGTTGGGGGCTCAACCAGACTGGGGCTTTACCAGATGGAAGATACAGGAACTAAATTGACTACATTTGTGGAAATAAATGATGGGAAAGGTCAATATCAATGTCAGAATTAGAACAAGTGCTGATTGTGGACCAGACCATTAACTGTTCATATGCAAGTTAAAACTGAAACTGAAGAAAATTAGAATAAATATATGAGAGCCAAGGTATGACCTTGAGTATATTCCACCTGAGTTCAGAGATCACCTCAAGAATGGGTTTAATGCATTAGACACTAATGACCGAAGACCAGATGAGTTATGGCATGACATGAAAGGCATCACTCAAGAGGAAAGCAAAAGGCTATTAAAAAGATAATGAAAAAAAGACCAAATTACGTGTCAAAAGAGACTCTGATACTTGCCATTGAACTTTGAGCTGCTAAAGTAAAAAGAAGACAGAATGAATTTAAGGAACTTCACAGAAGATGCCAAAGGGCAACTTGAGAATACAAAATCAAATATTTTAAGATTACAATATAACAATGACATGTGGAAATGCTGGAGATAGAAAACCAAAAGGGAAGAACATGATTTCTTTTTCTCAAACTGAAGGAATTGAAGAAAATATTAAAGCCTTGAGAGACAATAGTAAAGGATTCTACAGGGAAAATATTAAACTACACAGGAAATATCAAAAGAAGATGGAAGGAATACACAAAGTTATTATATCAAAAAGAATTGGTAGATGACCAACCATTTCATGAGGTGGCATATGATCAGGAGCCAATGGTACTAAAGGACAAAGGGGAAGCTGCATTGAAGGAATTGGTGAAACACAACACTGGAGGAATTGATGAAATACCAATAGAGATATTTGAGCAAGCAGATGAAGCACTGGAGGTGCTCACCTGTTTGTGCCTAGAGATTTAGAAAACAGCTACCTGGCCAACTGACGGAAAGAGATACGTATCTTTGCCTATTCCCAAGACAAGGGGTCCAACCAAATGTAGAAATTATCAAACTATGTCATTAATACCACACACTGTAAAATTTTGCTGAAAACCATTCAAAAGTGCCTATAGGGATATATTGATAGGGAACTGCTGGAAAATTAAGCCAGATTCAGAACAGGGCATTGAACAGGTATATCATTGCTGATATGCATGGATGTTAGCTGAAAGCAATGAATACCTGAAATATGTCTATTTATATTTTATTGATTATGCAAAAGCATTTGACTGTGTGGATCACAACATTATAGATAACACTGTGAGGAATGGGAATATCAGAGCACCTAATTGTACTCATGAGGAATCTGTATATGGATCAGGAGGCAGTCATTTGAACAGAACAAGGAAACACTGCCTGGTTTAAAGTGAGGAAAGGTGTGTGACAGGGCTGAATCCTTTCTCTGTATCTATTCAATCTCTATGCTAAGCAAACAATCTGAGAAAATTGACTTTATGAAGAAGAATATGGCATCAGGATTGGAGGAAGATTCATTAACAACTTAAGTTATGAAGATGACACAACTCTGCTTACTGAAGGTGAAGAGGATTTGAAATATTTACCGGTGAACATCAAAGCATACAGCCTTCAGAATGGATTATGTCTCCACATCAACAACAACAAAAAAATCCTTACTGGGTCAGTAATCAACTTCATGAGAAATGGAGAAAAGATTGAGGTTGTCCAAGATTTTGCTTCACTTGGTTCTATAATCAACGCCTGTGGAAGTAGCATTCAAGAAATCAAAAGGTGCATTGCACTGGTAAAATCTGTTGCAAAAGACCTCTTTAAATTTTTGAAAATTTAAGATGACACATTAAGAAGAAAGTGTGCCTGATTCATGCTATGGTATTTTCAGTCACATCATATGGTTGTGAACATTGAAAGGTGAATAAGAGAGACAGAAGAATTGATGCTTTTGAATAATGGTGCTGAAGA
>VMDO01040678.1:0-11744 GCA_007922755.1 Pedetes capensis | reverse complement strand
TATAACTTAGAATTTATTAACAATTTTTTCCTAATGTTGTTGTTTGCTAGATGCCATTGAGTCAATGTCTGACTAACTCATAGTGACCCTACATACAACAGACAAAACACTATTGTCAGTGCTTCTCTGCTGTTCATAGGTTTTCAATGGCTGATTGATTTTTGGGAGTGGGTTGCTGGGTCCTTCTCCCAAGCCTGCAACACCTGGTGTTCCCAGGTGGTCTCATATCCAAGGACTAACCAGGCCTGACCATGTTTAGCTTCCTAGATCTGATGGGATGGGACGCCTCGGTGATACGGCTGCAGACCATTCTCACATAGGTGGGCAGAAACATGGCACAGTTCTCATTCTGCTGGCCTCATATGCTACACAAGGTCAGGGTTCATTTACTTCTAAGCAGGAATACGCCTTTCCTGCTCACATGATATTCCTTTGCTAGGTTTTCCATAACACACTACCACAAAGGAGGTGGCTTGGAAGTTTCTTTTCTCATCATTTGAGAGAGAAGTTGGAAGATCAAACATCATCAGCATTGATTTTTCCTGAGTTATTTCTCCATGGCTCCCAGATGTCCATGTCTCCTTGTGTTTCACATAGTCTTGGTTTACTCGGTGTCTGGATTCTGATGTCCTCTTTGTTATACAGATCCCAGTAATATTGCCTGCATCAGCACCAGTGTGGCTTCTGATCCCATCAGATCTCAGAAGCTAAGCAGTGTCGAGCCTGTTAGTACTGGGACGGGAGACTTCCTGGAAACACCAGGTGCTATAGAATTGGGAGAAGGGCCCAGAAGCAACCCACTCCCATAAAACAATCCACCATTGAAAACCATATGAATAGCAGAGAAGCACTGAAAGAGTGGTTCATATGTTGTATATAGAGTCACTGTAAGTTGAACATTGACTCGATGGCATCTAACAACAACCACACACCAGCATAACTCCACTATTCCGTGTAAAGAAATCAATGGACTCGTTTTTTCACCCCATCTTTTCTGTGAAGTTCGGCAGCACCATGGCACCCATAAACCAAACTGGTATATCAGAATTCTTTCTCAAGGGACTCACAGATGATCCAGAACTGCAGCCACTCATCTTCTGCCTGTTCCTGGCCGTGTACCTGGTCACCATCCTGGGCAACCTCCTCATCATCCTGGCCGTCAGCTCTGACTCTCACCTCCACACCCCCATGTACTTCTTCCTCTCCAGCCTGTCCTTCACTGACATCTGTACAAGCACCACCACCATCCCAAAGGTGCTGCTCAACATCCAGGTGCAGACTCAGAGCATCACTTATGCAGGCTGCCTCTCCCAGGTCTGTTTTGTCTTGATTTTTGTAGGTTTAGAAAATTATCTCCTTGCAGTGATGGCCTATGACCGCTATGTGGCCATTTGTCACCCCCTGAGGTACACAGTCATCATGAACCCCCACCTCTGTGTCCTGCTCGTTTTCTTCTCCTTACTCTTTACCCTTGTTCAGGCCTTGATCCACTCTCTGATGCTTCTTCAGCTGTCCTTCTGCATAGACCTGGACATCCCAGACTTCTTCTGTGAACTTGTTCATGTCCTCAAGCTCTCCTGCTCTGATACCCTCATCAATAGTATCCTGATATATGTGGTGGCTAGCCTCTTTGGTGGTATTCCTCTTGCTGGGATCATTGTGTCATATGCTCACATTATTACTTGTGTTTTGAGGATTCCTTCAGTTGGGGGAAGGTATAAAGCCTTTTCCACCTGTGGGTCTCACCTGTCTGTTGTTTCCTTATTCTATGGCACAGCGTTTGGGGTGTACTTCAGTCCTAAAGTCACTGATTCTCCCACAAACAATGTCGTGGCTTCAGTGATGTACAGTGTGATTCCTCAAATGCTGAACCCCTTTATCTACAGTTTGAGGAACAAGGAGATAATGGGAGCCTTGAGACATCTCCTTAGGAAATTGGTTTTGTGATTGTGTCATCTGCTTTGGGCTGCAGTTTGTACAATTAGTTGTTGTGGTTGTTTGGTGCCCTGGACTATGGTGTGACTCATAGTGACACTTTCTACAATAGCTGAAACACTAGCCAACACTCAGTCATGCTTGGCCCTTTGGCAGGGCTTCTCTGTTATTCACAAGTTTTCAATGGGTGCTTGTTTCAAGAGTACGATGCCAGGTCCTTCTCCTTAGCCTTCAGCATCTGGTGTTCCCAGATGGTCTTCCATCCAAGGACTAGCCAGCTTCAAAGATCTGACTGGACTGGATTCCAGAATTGTGTGGCTATAGTTAATGTGACAGAAATACCGATGAGCCAATATTCCTAAGCCTTTCATTTCTATGTTCTCCTCCCCTCTCCTCCATTTTCCCTGCTCCTGCTGCCTCCTCTACCTCCTCTTCTTATTCTCTCTCATCCTCCTACTCCTCCTCTTCTCCCTAATCTCATTCTCCTTCCCCTCCTCCTCCTCCTTCTTCTTGTTTTCTTCTTCTTTCTCCTCTTCCTCCTCCTCTTCCTGCTTCTTTCTTCCTCTTCTTCATTATACTTGAGTGGGATGGTGGTTGAATCCATGACTTTATGAAGTATTCTAACACTGAGCTCAAACCCTAACCCCCTTTATTTTTTATTTTGGAACACAATCTAGCTTACTTGCTCAGAATTTCCATGGCCTTGATCGCAAGATTCTCCTGCCCCAGTCTCCTGAGACTCTGTGATCACAGGCATGTGCCACAGCGCCCAGTTTATCACCAAATTCTTCCATGAATTACTGGGCTCTATGATCTCTAAAGGGCTGAGATTAATCTCAATTGGTAGAGTGCTGCGCTGCAGTCTCTGAGGTCCCAAGTTCAATTCCCAGCACCGCAAAAATGGGAGAAGGACCTGGCAATCCACTCCCAAGGCAATCTCGAAACAGTCAGCCATTGAAAACCCTATCAGGGTCGCTATGAGTTGGTTACTGACTCGAGGGCACCTAACAACAACAAAAATGATCTCTAAATGTTTCTCAACTTGGGCTTCAGAGCTAACTTTGCCTTTTGTATTTACAACTCTGTGATATTGACAAATGACTTCAATGTCTAAGCTCAATTTCTTACTCTGCTTCCACATAAGCAGAGTTGGGAGTTCTGTGTTAACAGAATTTTATGTGTCTATTTCAGAAGAAGGAAGTTTGTGGAGAATGGATAAGGGCACAGAATGTTTTAAGCAAGCCAGTGGTCATACTGGGAGACTAGATTCATCCTATTCCCATGGTGTGTGTAATACATGTGGATTTATTGTGAGGCAAAGAAATCTACCTTTTATATACTATTAAGTAATTCCTGAAACTTTCATGAAAAGTAGTTTCCTTATGAGGTCATACAAGCATCATCACACTCCATGCCATTTAGAAAAGTCACATAATTTTATTATCTCAGTGGATATAGATAGTTTGTGATAAAAGAATCTTTAGTATATTAAGTAAAGTAAGAGAATTATTGTTCATTGCAGTGACTTCAGGGTTTGAAAATATGAAATTTCATGGTTTACTGAGAAGGTATATTCCTATGACTTGTTCTCTTCAGGGTCACCAAGTGGTTGTAAAGAATAATTTCTCCCATATTACCTTGGTGGGCCATAAATTAATTTCATATATACTTACAGAGCAGAAAGAGAAACTAGATTAAATGGCTAATTACTTTTTTGTTGTTGTCATTGTATATATTTGTTCCAAAAATACTTTCATAGATATCAAATATGTATATGTGTGTATATATGTATTAAAAATTATATATATGTATATAAATGTCCTCCATTCTGGAAAGATGAATAATTGAGTGATATAATTTGATTCATTGCTCTTTATCTTTTCTATGTCTACTATCTGTTTTTCCTTATGGTTACCAAAAGCCTTACAGAAAGCACCTCATAGTTATAAGCTCCTTATTTGAGCACTTCAATTAAAAACATAAAACTATAGTTTCACTTTCCATTTTCCTGATGGGAAGGAAAATATATACTGAAAATATTGTGCTATGCATCCATGTTTATTTTGGAGCTATTTGCAATAGCTAAGTTATGGAATCATCCAGGGTGCCCATCAACAGATGAATGGATAAAGAAAGCATGATACATATACACAATGGAATATTACTCAGCCATGCAATTATGTCATTCACAGTAAAATAGATGGAACTGGAGATCATCATGCTAAGCAAAATAAGCCAGGCTCAGATACCAAAGATCACGTTTTCCAACATATGCCAGAATCTAGACCTTAAAGAGTAAGGAGACCTGAAAGTAAAGGGTTTTTTTTTTGGGGGGGGGAGGTTAGAAAGAGGGACAGTAGGAAGGGAGTGGATGCTGGAGTTAGTAGAGTGCTTCTCTGCACTCTCTGAGGACCCAGGTTTAATCTGAAGCACCACACAAAATGGGAGAAGGACATGGCACTCCACTCCCAAAGCAATCTCAAAACAGAAGGACATGGCACTCCACTCCCAAAGCAATCTCAAAACAATCAGCCATTGAAAACCCTATGAGGGTCACATATAAGGGTCACTATGAGTCGGACCCGACTCGACAGCTCCTATCAACAACAGTTAATCACAAGAAGAAGAATAAAGTAAGATTATGGAACCAACTCATGACTCCTAACAACAACAATGAAGGGAGGGGGATGAAGACAGAGGGCTAGCAGCAGGGATTAAGGTCAAGGTACATAATATGCATGAACGATAATTTCATGGCATATATTCTAGCAAAAAGAAAATATGTGCTAGAACTGGAAATATTTTAATAATTTTTATCTAGTATATAAAAGGTTTTTAAAAAATGCAGTCACAATTGGTCAATGAAGATAGATTAGAATTTTCTGTACAAGTGTTGTTGTTGTTAGGTGCCATTGAGTCGGTATCCGACTCATAGCGACCCTCTGTACAACAGGGGAAACACTATTGTCAGTGCTTCTCTGCTGTTCATAAGGTTTTCAATGGCAGATTGATTTTTGGGAGGGGTTTCCAGGTCCTTCTCCCAAGCCTACACCTTCTGGAGTTCCCAGGTCTCCCATCCAGGTACTAACCAGGTCCGACCCTGCTTAGCTTCCAAGGTCTGACTGGATCGGATGCCACAGGGCTACAGCTGCAGGCTGTAGAGAGTAAAAATTAAGGTTCAAAAACAACAATATGCCCACAAAGGATATCTCTGAGGTTTTGTAATATCTTAACAATATTTCTGATTATATCTTGTCTACCTATATAAATTGAGCTGTATTTTTACAATGGAAATTCAAGTAGGCTGCTTGAAAGGGTGAAATACATAGAGATAGCTAAAGTAGAAGGTTGGAGCTTATTTGAAAGTTAAATATTAAATTAAAAAAAGATTTATATTTTATGTTGACAAAGTACATTAAATGAATTCCAGAAGAAAAAGTGGATGGTGGACAACTGGCCTTAGAGGTCCAGAAATGAGCCATTGGGAGGACCTCATTTCTACAGAGTTGGTCTTTAAGGATACTCACTTCTGGGAAACAGGTGTTAGTAACGTCTCTGGTATAATGAGGAGCTTTGGATATTAATCCCAGAGGGAACTCGAGATGGTAGGTGTTGCCCTGTGAAAACCTCACTCTGCAACCATTTGCAGCAGGAAGCAAGAGTTGGGGCGGTTCTCCCTGAGATGAACCTTTTTGGTCCAGAAACTACTGACTCAGAGAGCTTGCCTGCCATCTCTGAGAGCACGTCCATCTTCCACACCCAGGTGAGATGCTGGGCATCATTCTCAGTGAAGTTAGGCAGACACTCAAAGTCCTCTAGTAAATGATTGGTATGAAGACAGGTGTTGGCTACAGTTCCTCCAAGGTGACACAGTGAGGAAAGGACTTTCATGAGATAAAGGGAAGCAGGTGCCCCATGAGCCTCCTGGGCTCCTGTCTCTACCCTGATTTTTTGTTTTTTGGAGGATATTTTTGCTTTTGGGGTGTTGTTGGTGGTGGTGGTAGTGGTAGTTGGGAGTTGAACTCAGTGCTTCACATATGCTTTGCACTGCTCTATTCCTGAGCTGCACTATCAGCCCATTTTCTACTATTTATTGTGATACAATATCTTGCTGATGTTTGCTGGCTACCTCTGCCTTCATACTTGTGATCTTCCTGCATCAGCAACCCTAATCGTTGTTATTACCTGCAGCACTGCAGTGCTAGTGTCCCCTTATTGAAACTGTCTCATTGACACTATCACCAAGACTCGACCAGCTCCCGCTCCGGCGGGCACTTGCTTTTCCCTCTATGGCATCATGGACCATTTTTCTCCTGAACAGAAATCTACTCCTTTTCAAATATGGCTGCTCATTTCAATATTTTGACACTAACTTAAATCCTTTGGGTGTTGATGGGGACAGTTTTGGTAGTGTATTATTTTTCTAGATCTGTTAGAACACATATCACACACTGAGTGGATTAAAGATAGAAATGTATTTTTTCTCAACTCTGAGGCTTTTTGGTTTAAGGATGAGAGAGTCAGAGAGGTGTTTCCTCTGTCCCATCCCTTTGTACTGTAAATGGCTGTCATCTCCCAGGGTCTTCACATGGTTTTTCCTCTGTGTGTGTCTATGTCCTAATTTCCCTTTCTCATTAGAACTCCACTCTTGTGGATTAGGATTTGGTTCAATGACCAGATTCTAAATTAATATCCTTTTCAAGAACCATCCCCTAATGCAGTCATGCTCTGTAGTATTGAGGGTGAAGAAGGCACATGGATTTGGAGGTGGGCCGAATTCAGCCCATCATAGTCAGGTCCCCTCTCATTCCTTTTGCTGCTTCTTAATCATTAAGCTAAGAGACTCTTTTTCATATCCATGCTGAGGCTGTGAGGACTCTGGGGAAAGAGGCAGAGATGCAGAAAACCTCAGCCAAGATTTTCTTTGTCCCTACATTTTCTTTCTCAATCTAACAGATATTTTAAATAGGATCTGCTGAGATAGCAACAACAGCACCGTATGACAACTGTCTGGCTAAGTTATGCAGGCTGTGTCTGGCCCTGGGCTTATGATCCTCCTGCCTCCACCTCTGGAGTCACCAGGAGAACAAACAGGCATGCACCACTGAGACCTTTTTAACAAATTGGCTTAATTTTGATCTGTCATTCTAGGAGCCTCCACATTTCCTTCTTTGTCTCATTTAGCTATTTGTTTGCTTATCGTTTTATTTCTGTTATTTTAAGGGAAGACATTCCCTTAGGATGAAGCAGGTAATGGCCTCAGCGCTCTTACCTAGTTTTTCTCAAAAATAATTGCCAAAGCAGATTGCTTGAGAGTCCAAGATGATCCTCATGAATTTCAAGTTTAATGGAAACTTTTTCTTTTTTCTTTTTTTTTTAGCGATATAATTATTTTATTTATTTAGTGCCTTTTGTACACCATGCATCCAGGCACTTTACTTAAGCTACCTTTACAATGCTTTCTTTTTTTTATTAGAAATTTTTAATGTACATGATAATGTGATTCATTTTGACGTTTTTCATTGTGACAATTTTCATATATGCAATTTGATAAGCATTATTCATATAGGTTACCCCTTACCCTCCTCTATGAATGGAAACTTTTTCTAATCTTTCCTTATGACCACATGGATGGATGTTCTCCACCTACCTCAACTAGCCTAACGGGTGGAAGAGAGAATTCCTTGAAATCAAGGGAAAATGTGGGTTATGTTCAGAAAGAAGCTATTCTAATTAGAAAGAGAAATCTGATGCTTGAAGATCTTTTAGAAATGCTAATTCAGTAATATTAATAATATTTTAATATAATATTAGCAGAGATTGGTCAAGAGAATCAACCCAGCATTCTTAGAATATGATCACTCTCCCAACTTCACAAATCCTAATGGTATACATTGTGTCAATGATGTCCCTATGGGTCCTTGAGGCTAACAGTAGGAAGTACTACATCCATAATTTGAAGATCCTTTAAGATTATTTTCGGGCATGCTTAACTTAGATAGTTTTGCTCTAGGATATAGATTTGAGGTATATTATTTTCTTTGTTTTTCTAAAGTCATGGGCTAATTATGAAGGAACGTCAAGTTATAGACTCTCCTGACTTGCTTGTACATCCTGAAAACATGTTGGTGTCCAATCAAGGAAGTTAAGCGTAGAAGGAGGCATGGGAGATAGGGATTAGAGGAGAGAAAGTAAGCAGAGAATATATTATGATATTCTCTTGGGTTCACCCTACCCATGAAGAGAAGTGTTTTTTAGTTTAACAGGTGATTAGAAACTTTTATAAATATGCAATTCTTCCATAGTGTTTGTTAAAATACAGACTGGTATTTCCTCACCTCAGAGCTCATTATCAGTAAGTCCACACCACTTCCCAAATTTTCATTTCTTCTCTGTTCCAACAAGATCTTGTTGCTGCTCATTCATACCCCATTCATATTATTATTGTTCTCACCTGACCTATTTCATAAGGTTCAACTGCAAAATGAAAATCACAAACCACACAGCTGTTTCAGAATTCCTTCTCCTGGGGCTGACCGATGACCCTGCACTGCAGCCTCTCATCCTCAGCCTGTTCCTGTCCATGTACCTCGTCATCTTCCTGGGCAACCTGCTTATCATCCTGGCTGTCACCTCTGACTCCCGCCTCCACACCCCTATGTATTTCTTTCTCTCCAACCTCTCCTTTAATGATATCTGTTTTAGCACAACCACAGTCCCGAAGATGCTGCTGAACATCTTAAAAAAAGATCAGAGCATCACTTACACAGGCTGCCTCAGTCAGGCCTATTTCATCGTAGTTTTTGGATACATGGAAAATTTTCTCCTTGCAGTCATGGCCTATGACCGCTATGTGGCCATTTGTCATCCCCTGAGGTACATTATTATCATGAACCCCTGCCTTTGTGTCATGCTGGTCTTGGTCTGTCTGTTCATTAGCATTCTGGTTTCCCTACTCCAAAACCTGATGGTCCTACAGCTGTCCTTCTGCACAGTCCTGGAAATCCCCAACTTCTTCTGTGAACTTGCTCAGGTTGTGAAACTCACTTGTTCTGATACTTTCATTTATAACATCCTGTTTTATGGTGCTGCGTTCATATTTTGTGGAATTCCTGTATCTGGAATCATTTTCTCGTATGCTCAGATCATCTCCTCTGTTTTGCGCAAACCATCCACGAGAGGAAGGTACAAAGCCTTTTCCACCTGTGGGTCTCACTTCTCAGTGATGTCCTTGTTCTACGGGACAGGTTTTGGGGTGTACATTAGCTCCTCAGTGACTGACTCAGCCAGGAAGACTGCAGTGGCTTCGGTGATGTATTGTGTGGTCCCTCAAATGTTGAACCCCTTTATCTACAGCCTGAGGAATAAGAACATTAAGGATGCCATGAGGAAAGTAATTTGGTAGGACAGCTTCTCTTCTTTGATGTGTGACTTTTCTGGCACTCATGTGTCCTGCATAAGTCAAGGTGATAGGATTTGTCTTTTCCTCAGCAATCTTATTTGATTAGTAAATTTTAGTGTAGAATATTTGTGGCATCCGTTCCCATCAGATGTCGGATGTTAAGCAGGGTCGGACCTGGTTAGTACTTGGATGGGAGACCACCTGGGAACACCAGAGGCTGTAGGCTTGGGAGAATGGCCTGCCAACACACTCCAAAAAACAATCAGCTATTGAAAATTTTATGAATAAATTTAAAATGTTTTTATATGCCAAAAAGGGAAAACTTATGAATAGCAGAGAAGCACTGACAATAGTGTTTCATCTTTTCTACACAGAGTCACTATCAGTTGGATACCGAATTGATATCACCTAACAACAATAATTTCCACATATGAGGGAAAACACATGATGTTTTTCGTTCTGAGTCAGGCTTGTTTCACTTGAAATGAAGATCTCTACTTCCATTCATTTTCCAGTAACCACCATAATTTTGTCTTTATCTATGGATGAATAAAACTCCATCACACACACACACACACACACACACACACACACACACACACACACACACATATATATGTCACAATTCCCCTATCCTTTTTGTGTTGATGCACATCTAGATTCATTACCTAAGTAATGCTGCAATAAATATGGATGATGGGAGGATTCGGCAATTCACCCCCAATGCTTAATTTAGAATTTTCCCTTTTCTGATCCCCAAACTGTTATCTGTTCCATTTACACTCATTAAATACTCTGCAAAAATGGGTAGGTGTTGTACTTTTTGGAAATGATCTAATTCAACAAGAGTATTTACCAATTTTCGGTGTTAAAATGTTGAAAATTCCTCACAAAATTAAAATAAAATCACCAAGTTCTGTGAAAAGGCATAGTGCACCCAGTTCCAACTACTCAGGTTGTTGAAGCCAGAGGATCACTTTGGTCTTGGAGTCAAGCCAGGTCTAGAAAACATAAGGTGAGACAGACTGGATCCAAAAGGTTATAGTGGAAAATCTGGTATATTTTGTCATAAGTTTCACAATGGCTTAATTAATAAAAATTGTAGAAGTAACTCTTCTGATTTTCTTTATTTATGCTTCTTTCTCTACTGGTGCCTGAGAAATCACTCACCTTTCATTTCATGCACTTCATGGATCAGAATGCCTTTCTTAGGAAAAAGAGTCCTACCTTCACTCCTGTCCTATCTTTCTCACTCAGCCAAGAAATCCTGCATATCAGGACTATTTCAAACATTCAGAGGAAGGCCAACCCTACTGTAGGCTGTTCTTGGTAGGTTTAATTCTAAGTGCAGGTAAAAAAAAGATCAAAATGAATTCTGACTCTTGGGAGAATAAAGTGCATGAGCCAGGCTTAGATCCTCACCAGTTCTGTCCCGTCTTGGCATCAGGATCATGGTACACCTGATACTTGGATTCTGCATAAAGGCTACACAAGTTAGGACTGTTCTCTAGATGTCCAGCAGTGGTTCTCAGAAATAAAGGGATAGGAACTGTCCATAATGAGATCCCAGAGTCAGGGGTAAAATAACAGAGCTCTCACCACCCAACATACCAGGTTCATCCACCATGGGACTAAATAAAGCAGTCAGATAAGTTGGGTATTATCTAGAAAGACTTAAATCACTGCAATATTGTGGCTCCTATACTTTAGTGTACATAATAATAACCCAAAATTCTTGTTAAAATACAGGGTTTGGGTTCCCACTCAAGAGTGCCTGATTTACAACATCTGGATTGGGCTTCTAGAATTTGCATTTTCAAGAAGTTCTCACATCTTGCTGATTCCACACCCTGCAAACCGCTGCTGTAGGAATTCGTAAACTGCTATAGAACTAGCCCCATTTGAATTCAAATCTTTTGTAAAGTCAAACAGGGAAAACCATCAATGTACTTGAGCTTAGCTTATCATTCATGTAATGGGAATACAATTCCTATATCCCAGGGATATGCGTGAAAAGGAAAAATAAAGTTTAGAGCATTGGACTTGCATTCTATTGATCTTGCAGGTCAGAAGTGGTAGTTTCAGCAAGAATAAGATAGGGCCACTGTAGTGTGATTTCATCAAATATTCAGCTGAGTGGAAATCAATATGGAGGTACCTTAAAAAACTAAAAATAGATCTACCATATGACCCAGCTATAACACTATTGCCTGCAGCCATAGCCCTGTGGCATCTGATCCCGTCAGATCTCGGAAGCTAAGCAGGGTCGGGCCTGGTTAGTACCTGGATGGGAGACCGCCTGGGAACACCAGAAGCTGTAGGCTTGGGAGAAGGACCTGGCAACCCCCTCCCAAAAATCAATCTGCCATTGAAAACCCTATGCACAGCAGAGAAGCACTGACAATAG
>VMDO01040677.1:0-11748 GCA_007922755.1 Pedetes capensis | reverse complement strand
TTTGCGGTACTAAGGGGCTAAACCTGGGGCCTTGTACATACTTTGCAAACACTTGCCACTGAGCTGCACGCCCAGCCCCTTTTTTACTTTTTACATTGAGACAGGGTCTCACTAAGTTACATAGGCTGCCTCTGACCTCGAATCTGCGATCCTCTTGCCTCAGCCTTCCGAATCTCTGGGATTACAGGCATGCACCACCGCTTCTAGCCTAAGATGGATTCTTTTCTTTAAGCACCATTAAAACAACAAAAAAGGAACAGCCAGGCATGTTAAATACATATATACATACATATATAAAGCCAAACATCATTTCTGTTATATGCTAACATCTTCATAGTACATCGTTTGTACAAGAGAAGGACTAAGAACAAAAACGTGTTTACAGAGATCCAAACACAATTGAGTGAGAGCTCCCCTCATACCACTTTCTGATGGTACTCAGGGGATCCACTTCATAATTGCTGGCACTAAACAAAGCTGCAGAATTCTTCACCAGGTACTTGAGGAAATCGTGAAGATAAGTCAGTAATAAAGCAAGACTCTTCTCTTCCAGAAGTATATAGGCCAACATCGCTCCAATTTATACAAATAATCTCGGTAGATGCTCCATACACTTGGGACATGGGTGCATGAGGGTGATCCGCAAGGATTTGAGCAGACTGCTATCTCTTGAGTTTGTAGAGTAGCTGAGTGTCCAACATTACATTGAAGCACTCTTATCTCTGCCACAACTTCATTAGAAGCATAATCCTCATTATCTGTTTCCTTGAGATTTCTTTTATCTTCTTCCTCCTCCTCCTCCTCTCCCTCCTCCTCCTCCTCTCCCTCCTCCTCCTCCTCTTCCTCCTCCTCTTCTTCCTTCCCCTCCTCCTCCTCCTTCTTCTCCTTCTTCTTTTTAATTCAGGGCCTGGCACATACTTTGCAAGTGCTCTACCACTGAGCTGCACCTCCTCCCCCTTTCTTCTTTCCTTTTTTTTTTACCTTGAGACAGGGTCTCATTAAGTCATAACAGCCACCACTGGTCTCCAACTAGTGATCCTCCTGCCTTCGCCTCCTGAATAGGTAGGATTACAGGTGTGAACCATTGCACCAGTTCCTCATGATTTCTTATAATTTGTGTAATCCTTTAAAATGGAATCTATATTCTTCTTGACAAGAAGATAAAAGAGCAGTTTTTGTCTGGTAATTAAGTCCCAGTTATCAACAAGCCACAGTTTTAGCTCTTCAGGAATCTTTAACTTCAACTCTGTTCATAAATCTTTCTTCATTTTCAACAGTAGGATCTACACAGGCCCTTTTTTCCCAAGGAGACTGAGGTGTCTCACTGGTACTGCCACCATTCCCATTTCCAGGTGTTTTCTCTTGGTTATTTCTTGTTTTCGCTTGAACATTTTTTCTGTTGCAGCCCAGATGTCTTCTCTCCTAGAGCAGCCCCTCTCAGCTTCCCATCTGCATACTGCTCCTGATTGACCTTTTGAAATTCTTCCTGTTTCTGCAGATTAGTGTCCATATATTTGAGTACTCTACTCTCTGGAACCTGTTTATCCCAATTTTTATCCCAACCACTATAATGTATAAAGTACTTCACTTGTTTGTCACTTTTGGCAACTTCTACCCACTTTGCTTCATAAAGAAGAGGCCCATGAAAGCACAGCACTTACTCACCCCCCTGGCATTTAGGCTTTGGGTCCTGCTTGGGCACTGTTTGTAAGCAATTCACCACCTCCTCCTCCCATCACGCCTGGCTGCTGTCCCCCCCGACCCCGCGTCCCCTGCTCTCTACCCAGCTCAACTTCTACATTTTTAACTTAAAAAGAGAAAAGGTTTTTTTAGCTCATGATTCTGGAGGGTCCAGTCCAAACCTGAGTGGCTCTGTTTTCAATATCTTTAATGGTTATAGGGCTAATCAAGTTATCTCTTTCATATCAGATGATGTGTTCACAGTTTTTAGGTTTTCTTTTTAGGAATTAGTATGTTTCATCTAAGTTATCAAATAGATATGTGGTTGTTCATCAACTGAGATATGTTCCTTGACTGTGTTGTTCATTGACTGAGAAATACAAAGATGTCAAAACCCACACAAAATCAAGGTTTTTTTTTGGGGGGGGGGAAATAGAGCTGCAATGCAAATAGTGGAGCACTGCAGTGGAAATATAAGGGCCACAGTAAACTGTTGTTAGGTGCCATCCAGTTGAGTTTGATTCATACACTATGTACAACAAAATGAAACATTCCCTGACTCTGTGCCAGGCACACGATCTTTTTTATGTTTAAGCCCATTGTTATAGACCCTGTGTCAATCCATCTAGTTGAGGGTCTTCCTTTTTTTCATTGACCCACCACTCTTCCAAATGTGATGTCCTTCTCCAGGGATTGGTCCCTCCTGACAACATGTCCAAAATATGCAAGATGCAGGCTACTCATCCTTGCTACTCTGGTTGCACTTCTAGGACAGATCTGTTGGTTCTTTGGGTGGTCCATGGTATATTCAATATTTGTCTCTAGCACTATAATTCAAAAGCATCAATTGTTTTCCTGTCTCCCTTATTCAGTGACCAATTTTCATAACCATATGATACAACTGAAAATACCATGGCATAAATCAGGCAAACCTTCCTCTTCAATGTGACATCTTTACTTTTCAACACATTAAAGAGGTCTTTTGCAATAGTTTTTCCCAATGCAATGTGTCTTTTGATTTCTTGACTGCTGCTTCTATGGGTGTTGATAGGAAAACAAAGTAAAGCAAAATCTTGCACATCCATCAGTCTTTTCTCCATTTATTGTGAAGTTGTGTACTGATTCAATTGTAAGGATTTTTGTATTGTTGATGTTGAGGTGCAATCCATACTGAAGGCTGTGTTCTTTTATCTTCATCAGTAACTGTTTCAAATCCTCTTCACTTTCAGCAAGCAGAGTTGTGTGATCTGCATAATGCCAGTTGTTAATGAGTCTTCCTCCAATCATGATGTCACATTCTTCTTCATAAAGTCCAGCTTCTCAGATTATTTGCTCAACATAGAGATTGAAGAGGTGCAGTGAAAGGATACATGCCTGATGCACTTTTCTTGACTTTAAACCAGCAATGTTTCCTTGTTCTGTTCAAACAACTATTTCCAGCTCCATGTATAGATTCCTCATGAGTGGAATTAAGTGCTCTGGTATTCCCATTCTTTGCAATGTAATCCATAATTTGTTATAATCCACACAGTCAAATGCCTTTGCATAGTCAATAAAAAAAATAGACATCTTTCTGGTATTCTCTGCTTTCAGCTAATATCCATCTGACATTAGCAATGATGTCCCTGGTTCCATGCCCTCTTCCGAATCCAGCTTGATTTTCTGGCAGTTCCCTGTCTACATATTGCTGCAGTCACTTTTGAGTGATCTTTAGCAAAATTTTACTTGTGTGTGATACTAATGATATCGTTTGATGATTTTTGCATTCAATTGGATCCCTTTTCTTGGGAATAGGCCCAAATATGTATCTCTTCCAGTCAGTTGGCCATGTAGCTGTTTTCCAAATCTCTTGGCATAAACAAGTTAGCACCTCCAGTGCTGCATATGTTTGTTGAAACATCTCTCTTGGTATGCTATCAATTCCTGGAGCCTTGGGTTTTGCCAATTCCTTCAAGGCAGCTTGCACTTCTTCCTTCAGTACCACTGATTTCCTGATCAAGTACAACCTCTCGAAATGGTTGACCATTCACCAATTCTTTTTGGTATAATGACTCTGTGTATTCCTTCCATCTTCTTTGGATATTTCTTGCATCCTTTAATATTTTTCCTGTAGAATCCTTCACTAGTGCTACTCAAGGCTTGAATATTTTCTTCAGTTCCTTAAACTTGAGAAAAACAGAGAGTGTTCTTCCTTTTTGGTTTTCTATCTCAAGCTCTTTTCATATGTCATTATAATATTTGATTTTGTCTTCTTGAGCTGCCCTTTGAAATCTTCTGCTTAATTCTTTAACTTCATCATATCTTCCTTTTACTTTAGCTGCTCAGTGATCAAGGGCAAGTTTCAGAGTCTCTTTTGATTTGTAATTTGGTCTTTTCTTTTCTTCCTGTCTTTTTAATAACCTTTTGGTTTCCCCACAAATAATGTCTTTGATGTCATGCTACAACTTGTTTAGTCTTTGATCATTAGTGTCTAATGCATTAAACCTGTTCTTGAGGTGGTCTCTGAACTCAGATGGGATATGCTAAGGGTCATACCTTGCCTCTCATATGCTTGTTCTAATTTTCTTCAGTTTCAGTTTGAACCTGCATACGTGTAGTTGATGGTCTGATCCACAATCAGCACCTGGTGTTGTTCTGACTATTGATAATGAACTTTTCTATCATCTTTCCACAAATGTAGTCAGTTTGGTTTCTGTATGTTCCATCTGGTGAATTCCATATGTATAGTCACTATTTATTTTGTTGAAAAAATGTACTTGCTGTGAAAAGGTCATTTGTCTGACAAAATTCTATCATGTGACCTCAAGCATTGTTTCTGTCACCAAGGCCATTCTCTCCAACTACTGAGCCTTCCTCTTTGTTTTCAGTTTTTCAGTGAAGTCACCAGTTAATTATCAGTACATCCTGATTGCATGTTCATCTATTTCAGATTTCAGGAGCTGGTAAAAATCTGTCCTACCTTCACTTGTGGCCTTAGTGTTGGGTATGTAAATTTGAATAATAGTCATATTAACTGATTTTCCTTATAGGAGTATGAATATTCTATCACTGAGAGCATTGTACTTCAGGACAGATCTTGAGATGTCTTTTAGGATGATGAATGCAATCCAATTTCTCTTTAATTCTGTCATTCCTGGAATAGTAGACAGTATGATTATCTGATTCAGAATGGCCCACACCAGTCCATTTTAGCTCACTGATGCCTAGAATGTTGATGTTTATGTGCTCTATTTCCCATTTGATGATTTCTCATTTTCTTAGATTCATACCATATACATTCCAAGTTCCAAATATTGACGGATGTTTACAGTTGTTCTTTCTCATTTTGAGTCATGCCACATCAGCAAATGGAGGTCCCTGGGGCTTTATTCCATTCCCATCATTAAGGTTGACTCTCATTTGAGGAGGGCTGGGATTTAGCTCAGTTGGTGGAGCGCTGGGCTGCAGTCTCTGAGGTCCCAAGTTCAATTCCCAGCACCACAAAAATGGGAGAAGGGCCTGGCAATCCACTCCCAAGGTAATCCCAAAACAGTCAGTCATTGAAAACCCTATGAGGGTTGCTATGAGTCGGATACCTACTTGTCAGCACCTAACAACAACAATAATTCATTTGAGGAGGCAAGTCTTCCCCAGTTGCCTTTTGATTGCCTTCTAACCTGGGAGAGGCTCATTTTCCAGCACTATATCTGACAGTGTTTGTCTGCTGTTCATAGGGATTTCAATGGCTAAGTTTTTCAGGAGTGAATTAACCTAATCTATTTTAGGCTGGAAGTTCAGCTGAAACCTGTCCACTATGGGTCACTCTACTGGTATCTGTAATACTGGTGGCATAGCTTTCAACATCATGGCAACACACAAGCCCCCACAGGACAACAAACTGACAGACATGTGGCTGGGGTTTCACTCAGTTGGTAGCGTGCTGTTCTCTACTCTCTGAGGCCCTGGGTTTGTTCCCCAGCACAACAAAAATGGAAGAAGGATGTGGCTGCACACTCCTGAAATAATCAGCCATTGAAAACCCTATGAGAGTCTCTGTGAGTCAGACCCAACTCAATGGCACCTAACAACAACAACAGTAAACTATGTTGTTGTTGTTGTTAGGTGCCATCGAGTCAGGATCCAACTCATAGCGACCCTCATAGGGTTTTCAATGGCTGACTGTTTCGGGATTGCCTTGGGAGTGGGTTGCCAGGTCCTTCTCCCATTTTTGCGGTGCTGGGAATTGAACTTGGGACCTCAGAGACTGCAGCGCAGAGCTCTACCAACTGAACTAAATCTCAGCCCACAGTAAACTATAGGTGTATTTAAAGAGGCTGAGGCAAGAGGAAATTTTTAAAGGCAAAAATAACAAGGATTATACAAGATATTTTGAAACAATAATGTTTGACCACAGTGATTAACAACAAGAGTGATATCAATTCAAGGCTGAACAGACAGCTCCTGGGAAGATGTCTTTGCAAAAGTACATTTTGTGCAAGATTGCAGTGGTTTTTATGCAAGTTTGTGGTTCCAGCAGAGTCTTTTGTGATAGTTACTCTCAGGCAATCATACCTCAGAACCGTTTTTGCATAACCTCCTGGCTTGATTTATTTTTTTTTGTTAGAGTGCATGCAAGTGACCGCATTTTAATTCTGACAACATTCACAATAATATTCTCTTTATTGTCCTTTGGATGTCTGCAAGGTCTTTAGCAAGCTTTTGTTTCATTTCTGATATTGGCAATTGGTGTCTTATTTCTTTCTTTCCTTATCACACTTGCTACGTGCTTTTCAGTTCTATTGATCTTTTCAAAGAATTAGCTCTTTTTTCCTTCCTTTTTTTTATATTTGGAGTCCAATTCAGGGCTTTGCGCAGGGTGGTCAAGCACTCTAGCATTGAGCCACATCCCTAACTCTTTGATTTCAATTATTCTAATCTAAATTTGTCAACATTTATTTTATGGCCCAAGATGTAGCATGTGTTCTATAGGTACTTGAAAAGAATATGTATTTTGCTGTTGGTAGGTGGAGTGTTTTATAAATGCTGATTAGATAATGTTGGGTTGCGGTGGTGTTGATTTCTTCAGTGTTCTTGCTTATTGTCTTTTTTTGTGTGTGTGTGTGGTACTGGGGGTTGATCCCGGGGCCTCACGCCTACATGCTTTGCAAGTGCTTGACCACTGAGCTGCACCCCTAGCCCTTTTATTTATTTATTTTTCTTTACTTCCTGAGACAGGGTCTCGCTAAGTTACATAGACTTCCTCTGGTCTCGAACTTGCAATCCTCCTGGCTCTGCCTCCCAAGCCTCTGGGATTACAGACGTGCGCCACCATGCCCAGCTCCTGCTTATTTTGTCTTTAGTTGTTCTGTGATTTGTTGATAGAAGACGTGTTGAAATTTCCAACTATAACTTGTCTGTCTCTCCTTTTGGTTTTATTATCTTTTACTTCTACTGTTTATGTATGCATTTGGATTGCTGTGTCTTTCTTGATGATTGACCTTTTTATCATATGTCACTCTCTGTTTTCGTCCATTTCTGTTGATATAACAGAATACCTGAAACTGGGTAATTTGTAATGAGTGGAAATTTATTGGCTCACAGTTTTAGAAGCTGGGAAGTTCAGTATCAAGGTGCCACCATCTAGTGAGGGACTTCTTGCTGCATCATAAAATGGCAAAAGGTATCACATGGCAGAAGGGTAGAAGAGCAAAGAGAGAGAGGAAGAAGGGGTGAACGCAGTCCTTCCATGATGAACCTCCCTCACAAAAATGACATTAGTCCATTTATGAAAGTGGAGCCCTCATGACCTAATGCTGTTATACAATAGCAATGTGAGTTTTGGAGGGGGACAAACATTGAAACAATAGCACTGTGTCTGGTAATTTTTCTTTCTTAAAATGTACTTTGTCTGGTATTAACATAACTACTTTTATATTTTTATAGTACTTTGGAATTGAACCCAGGACCTCACACATACTTTGTAAGTGCACTGCAGCCCCGATAGGGCCATGCTAAATTGTGCAGCCTCCCTCTGGCCTCGAACTTGTGATGCTCCTGCCTCTGATTCCTGAGTCACTGGGATTACAGGTGTGCACCACTGAACCTGGCCTTTTTTTTTTCTTTTGATTAATGTTTGCATGATATATCTTTTTCCATACTTCTACATTCAACCTGTCTATATTGCTACATTTGAAGTGATTTTCTTTTAGACAGCACATAGTTGGATCATATTTTGAATCTATTCTACCAATCGTTGTATTTTAATTGGTATATTTAGACTACTTACGTTTAATGTAATTAGCAATCTGTTAGTCCTTAAGTCTATGATTTTATTTCATGTTTTCTGTTCTGTTTCATTTCTCTGTTTTTTTGTTGGTTCATGTCTTGTGTTAATTTATATACAATTTCTTGTATGCTAATTTGTTGAAGCAGTAAGTCAGATAACATTTGTTATAATAATGTCTGTCAAAGTGGCTACTCATAAAAAATCCAGTGCTACATTCATTTGAAGGACATTCCTGATGAAAGCAAGTAATGTTGCTATTGTCATCTACCTTTATAGTATTTCAAATCAACCAGCTTGATTCTTTCTTTCTCTCCTTCCTTCCTTCATCCCTCCCTCCCTTCCTTCCTTCCATTCATTTCTTTCCTTTCCTTTCTTTCCTTTTGTTTCAGTATATACCCCAGACTGGCCTGGAAGTTGAGATCCTCCTGCCTCAGCCTCCCGAGTGCTGGGATTACAGGTGTGCCCCACCACACCTAGTCATAGCATCATTACTCTTGTGCTTTGGGGCCATTAAAGAAAATAAGTGTTACTTGAACACAAACAATATGATACTGTGACAGTAGATCTGATAATTGAGATGGCTACTAAGTGACTAATAGTCGAGTACTATATATAGTATTGAGTATGCTAAACAAAGAGATGATTCACTTCCTGAATGGGATAGAGTAGGATGATATGAAATTTCATGATGCTAATCAGAATTCCAGGCAACATAAAACTATGAATTATTTCTGAAGCTTTCCATTTAATATTTTAAGACTGCAGTTGACCATGGGCGAAACTCCAGAAAGTAAAACCTCAGGTAAGCGGGGGACTACTATAGAGTAATATAAAATATAGTGGAAGGATTACAATGAAACTAATAAAATGGTTGCTTTATTTAAAAAAAGAAAGTTGGCATGCCTGTAATCCCAGCACTTGGGAGGTGGAGGCAGGAAGAACAACATGAGTTTGATGCCAGCCTTGGTTACAAGGTTCAAGGCCAGCCTAGGCTACATTGTGAGACCCTGTCTCAATAAAAAAGGTCAAGTGTCACACGTTAATATTTTCCCCGCCCAGAAATAATGTTCTGCATAATTTTAATGGTTACATAGCATCCTATCCTTTGAGTACTTGCATTATCAATAGATTTTCATAATAATTGATAATTAGATGATATAATTCCTAGGTTTATTTTTCTGTGCATATCGATGATTATTTGTTAAAGATATTTTTCCAGCCAGGCACAATGGCGCATGCCTGTAATCCCAGCGGCTCGGGAGGCGGAGACAGGAGGATCGCAAGTTTGAGAGCAAGGGCAGTCTGTGTAATTTAGCAAGACCCTGTCTCAAAAACTAAAAAAATGGGCTGGGGGCGCAGCTTAGTGGTCCAGCACTTGCAAAGCATGCAAGTGCGAGGCCCTGGGTTCAATCTCCAGTACCGCAAAAAAAAAAAAAAAAAAAAAAAAAAAAAGATATTTTTCCACAAAGTGAGTTTTTGTGGGGCTGGAGATATAGGTACACACAATGATCTGGGTTTGGTTTCCAGCACTAAAAGAAAAAGAGAAGGAAACTGAATTTTTGTGTCACAGGAGAGGATTCAATAAATTGTAAGGAAGTCAGTAAGTGACAGTGAAACTTCCTGTTCCCACTCTCCTGGTAATGCTATTTGGAGGCTGAAGATGCTAGGCTGTGTGTGGCAACTTTCTCCTTAGCGTCAGCTCTCTACCTACCTGTCTCTAACTCTTCCTTCCCAGATCTTCCCAAGAAGAGTTAGAAGTGGCTGTAACCAAGTCAGTTTGTTACTGGGGAGATGTGGGGAGCATGGGTAGGTGGGTCTGGAGTCCAGGCTGGGAATCTGGCCCCCAAACCTCGGTCCTTGTATTCAATATATGGTGGTGCTCGCCTGTAATCCCAGTGACTCAGGAGGTGGAGGCAGGAGGCTGTTGTGCCCAAAGTTCGAGGAGTTCCCCAAAGACCACCAGGGAGTCCGAAGTCGCATACAAGAACAAAGAGCCTTTATTAAAGCTCAAGCTCGAGGGTACCACACCTCACCAGTGCTGCGGTTTGGTGTTGGGACCGAGACTCCTTTCAGGGTAAAGGTTTTTATTGTGTATTACAAGCAGGGAAGGAGGGGGTGGAGAAATCGAAAGTCAGATAAGGGGAGGCTTTGAGTTGATAAAAGTATGCTATTTGTGTCATCTTGAGGTCTGGAAGTTCTCGGAAGTTACTGCCCATATCTACAACCTTTTGTTTGGCCCAGAGCATTCTGATCTAGTGATCTTTTAAAGGAGTTTGTGGAGCAGCACCTGTAAGACAGAATCCTAAGATACGGGGGTCATTCAGGCTGACTCCGGGTTCTTGGTCAGCCTGGGCATCTCAAGGCAGTCTGTGTAATTTGGTGAGACCCTGTCTCAAAAAATTAAAAAAAAAAGGGGGGGGGCCGAAGGTGTAGCTCAGTGGTCTAGCACTTGCAAAGCACGAAAGCGAGAGGCCCTGGGTTCAATCCCCAGCACCAGAAAAAAAAAAAAAAAAAAAGAATTTATATGCAACACAGAAGTTATAGTAGAGACAACAGAAAAGGTTTATTAAAAAGATTGTACACCTTTAAGGAATAATTACAGGGAAACTGAAGCACCTAGACAAGCTTAACACTGGAAAGGAACTTGGGAAAAAAATCTGTATTTCCAGGGTGAATTATCAGAGGGATGGTTCTATTCCCCAGGGGAAAGTAAAAAAAGGAACAGGAGAGTTAAGCAGGCTTTTAGAAGGAAAAATGCCTTGAATAGACAGACAGCTGTCCCAAGAGAAGGGGGAGGTGTGCACATGGTTGCTAGAGGGAGAGGATGGAGGGCAACGAACCAAGGGAAAGGAAGAGAAGTAGAAGAAGAGAGCATGGGCGCATGCTCCCTCTTATTTTAGTCAAATCAGGGCACGCTCAGTGTGACATCAGCCCTGGGTGCCTAGCTCTGGGCACCTAATGTGACTGGGCCTATGGTCTTTGCTTTGTAAATGGCTCAATGGCTTGGATTAGGATGTGGGACCTATTAGAAAATGGCCTTCCAATGTCCTCAGAGATCCACATAGCTTTATCTATCACGGCTGAACAGCAGGAGCCATTTTCAATCCCCTTTTCCTCCATATCTCCTGCTAATAGCTAAGCTAGCTACCTAACACGTTTTTTCTATTTTAAAGCAACCAGCTTAATTGGTTCCCCTGTCAGGGCTCCCAAGGATGAAATCAAGATTCTGGCCAGGCTGTGTTTTTTTTTTTTTTTTCCCAGAGCTACAACTTTTCTTCCATGTGTATTCAAGTTGTCAGTAGGATTGAGTTCCTTAAGGGCTGGAAGTGCAACTCGGTAGCACAGCACTTTCCTGGCATGCTTGAGGCCCTGGGTGCCATCTCCAGTACTGCAAAAACAAAAACCAAAAATGAAAATTGAGTTTCTCACAGTTGTTAGGACTGAGGTCATCAACTCCTAGAAGCTGTCCTCCTTTGGAGTTCACAACTTAGCAGTTTGCTGCTTCTTGGCCAGCTAGAGAGTATCTTTCTTTTTTCCCAACTTTTATTGTGATAAAATACACAGTAAAACATACAATACTGTGTTGTTAGGTGCCGTCAAGTCAGTATCCGACTCATAGCAACCCTCTGTACAACAGGGGAAACACTATTGTCAGTGCTTCTCTGCTGTTCATAGGGTTTTCAATGGCAGATTGATTTTTGGGAGGGGGTTGCCAGGTCCTTCTCCCAAGCCTACAGCTTCTGGTATTCCCAGGCGGTCTCCCATCCAGGTACTAACCAGGCCCGACCCTGCTTAGCTTCCGA
>VMDO01040676.1:0-11749 GCA_007922755.1 Pedetes capensis | reverse complement strand
TCTGTACATGAACCAGGAGGCAGTTGTTCGAATAGAACAAGGAAACACTGAGTGGTTTAAAGTTGAGAAAGGTGTGCACCAGGGCTGTATACTTTCACCCTATCTCTTCAATTTATACGCTGAGCAAATAATCCGAGAAGCTGGACTTTATGAGGAAGAACGCGGCATCAGGATTGGAGGAAGACTCATTAACAACCTGTGTTATGCAGATGACACAACTCTGCTTGCTGAAAGTGAAGAGGATTTAAAACATTTACTGATGAAGATGAAAGATCATAGCCTTCAATATGGGTTACAACTAAACATCAGCAAAACAAAAATCCTTACGACTGGGTCAGCACGCAACTTCACAATAAATGGAGAAAAGATTGAGGTTGTCCAAGATTTTGCTCTGCTTGGCTCTATAATCAACACCCATGGAAGCAGCAGTCAAGAAATGAAAAGATGCATTGCTCTAGGAAAAGCTGTGGCAAAAGATCTCTTTAGAGTATTGAAAAGCAAAGATGTCACATTGAAGACGAAGGTGAGTCTGACTCATGCCATGGTATTTTCAGTTGCATCATATGGTTGTGAAAGCTGGACATTGAACAAGAGAGGCAGAAAAAGAATTGATGCTTTTGAATTGTGGTGCTGGAGACGTCTCTTGAATATACCATGGACTGCCAAAAGAACCAACAAATTTGTCCTAGAAGAAGTGCAACCAGAGTGCTCCTTGGAAGCAAGAATGGCCAGACTGCGTCTTACATATTTTGGACATGTAGTCAGGAGAGAACAATCCCTGGAGAAGGACATCATGTTTGGGAGAGTGGCAGGTCATCGCAAAAGAGGAAAACCCTCCACCAGATGGATTGACACAGTGTTTGCAACAATGGGCTTAAACATAAATAAAATAGTTTGCCTGGCACAGAATTGGGAAGTGTTTCGATCTGCTATACATAGGGTCGCTATGAGTCAGACTCGACTCGACAGCACCTAACAACAACAACAACAATCAAAGGCAAGCTGGGATCTAGCTCAGTTGGTAGAGCGCTGCGCTGCAGTCTCTGAGGTCTGGAGTTCAATTCCCAGCACTGCAAAAATGGGAGAAGGACCTGGCAATCCACTCCCAAGGTAATCCCGAAATAGTCAGCCATTGAATACCCTATGAGGGTCGCTATGAGTCGGATACCGACTCGACAGCACCTAACAACAACAACAATCAAAGGCATAATTTTAGAGCTTTTGAATGCCCTGGTCAAATAAAAAGCAAAGAGATTCATCTATGGGATATGTCATTTCATTTAGCATGCAGCACATTCAACACCTATGTATTAAGTATTTGGGGAAGTAGAAAGATGAATAAGAAACTATTTCTACCTTCTAAGAGCTAGTCTAGTAGGAGAGAGAGGACATATGAGAAGAACTTCAGTATAGGAAAAATGTGTGAATAAAAGTTTAAAAAGTGCCCAGGTGCTCACAGAAATTCTGTCTTTCTTTCTATTGGGATACTGTATATAAGCCAACCTCCCCACTTCTCTTATTTTATCATCTACTGGTTAATTCCACCTTAAACTATTATATATCCTCACATGGACCCAAATTGCCCCTTTTGTCCTTCCTTTCCACTTCTCCTGTCTAATATCATCAAGATAACTTCCCTTTGCTCTTTTGTTCTATTAGTGAGCCCCAAATGAATGTAATCATGCCTGATAGGTATAACAACATGGTTAGTGAGATAACTATATCAAGGAAAAAGAAAGCCATTTACTTCTAATGTCCATTGAAAGTAGCTAGAAGTGCTTTTCAGAAAGGACCCCCTCAAAGCTTCCCTCTAACTCTTCAATCTGTAATTAACTGTGGTATTCTCATGCTTTAGCATTCAAGATGCTATTTCTTACTCAATTATGCTTTTGTTTTAATTACTGGTGCCAAGGCAGCATTCTTACATATGACTTATAAACTTCATGTACAATATTCCGTCCTATCACATGTTGTGAGCTAACCTGGAAACTTCTCCACGATAGTAACCTAATTTCCACAGGAAAACATGCAAATGCCAAACGATCTAGAAAAGATCTTTTTAGAATCAAATCATTCTATAAATAGAAGCTTTGCCTATGAATCTGTCCATAGGTTTCCCTTAGTTCTTAATGAATGAGGCCTACCAAAGTACTTTCTAAAGTAACTAAGTATATCACATTTTCAATTAACTTCTAATATTTTCTGGACAAAATGTTCAAACTTGAAATAATATTTGTCCCTAAATACAATGACATCACATTTTCTTACCAATATAGGTTCAGCCTAATATAGACTGGAAATTATAACACCACAGCATAATCAGGCCCAGAGAAAAGGTGACTGAAAAGTTCTTATTTCAACTGGAAAGTTCTTATTCTCATTCTTGCTAAAGTGGTTTCTCCAGAATTTCACTTGTAAGGCTACTCAGCAATAGAACTAGATCTCCAGTGAGTTTTCATTTCACCATACCATATTTATTGACCAAAATAACTTTTATATGACAAATACATTCCTACAAAGGAACTGCCATGACAACTAAACCACTGGCTTGTGTGATTAGACACTCCAAGGCTGATGAATTACATATGCCATATATAATATACAACTGCCATACAGATATCTCACTGCAGCCAAGATACTAGGAAAAAGGCAAGTGGGAGTCCTATGCACTAAGCATGTTACATGGATTAACTCATTTAATACTCATAGCAGCCTTGTGTAACCAGCATTTCATATATTTGTGATGACACTGAGGAATGGAGAACCAAAGAAACTTGTCCAAGGTCACATAGCTAATGGAGTTTGCATTTGGATCCAAGCAGTCTGCATGCAACGACTGAGATTTTAACCACCATGCTATGCAATAATGCCACTGCAGATAATAATAATAATAATAAAGGCAATAACAGTAGCAAATACTACCATGAAACTGACTGTTCAAGGCACAATTCAAAAATACCTTCCATGTATCAATTCATTTTATTTTTTGCAGTTCTTGGTGGTTGAACTCAGAGCTTCATGCATGCTGAGCAAGTGCTTTACCATTGAGCCACACCTCCAGCCTCTTTTTTGTTTGTTTGTTTGTTTGTTTGTTTTGAGACAGGGTCTTGCTAAGTTGTGCAAGCTGCCTCTGGCTTTGAACTTGTAATCTTTCTACATTAGCCTTGCAAATAGCTAGGATTACAGGTGTGCATCTGTCTATATCAACTTGTTTAATTCTTATAACCCTATGGGGTAGGCACTACCATTATCCCTAATTTTCAGATGAGGAAAGTTTGGCAAGGAGAGGTTTAGAATTTGTCTAAGGTCACACTGCCAAGAAATAAAAGATCTTTGACTCATTTCCAATCAGTCTGGCTCTATTATAACACACTGTCTCTGTAACAAATATGTTGTTTATTGTTGTTAGATGCCATTGAGCTGGGTTTGACTCATAGTAACCCTATGTACAACAGAACAAAACACTACCTGACACTGTGCCATGCCTATTGTCAGTGCTTCTCTGCTATTCATAGGGTTTTCCATGGCTGATTGCTTTGGGAATGGGCTGCAGAGTCCTTCTCCCAAGCCTACACAGCACCTGGTATTCCCAGGCATTCTCCCATCCAAGTACTAACCAGGCCTGACCCTGCTTAACTTCCGAAATCTGATGGGATTGGACTCTAAGGTGGTATGGCTGTAGACGTAACCAAGGTAGCTGGAGTATAACAGGAAAGAGTAATAGGCTACGGGTCTATAAAAATGATTCAACCTCAACTACTTCTTATCTCTGAAACCTTGCAAGATATATGACAGTTTTTAGCTTCATTTTATCTATAAAACAGAGAACATTTTTTTTTTTACTTACAGAGCTAATGTAAGAATTAAATAAGAATGTATCCAAGAATATTTTGGAGAATAGAAAGTGTTGTATAATTCTATGGAATTTTTGAGTATGTAGGAACAGTTAAGAAATCATATATATGTATATATATATATGTCTTAACTATATATGTAATAATTACTGCACATATATGTTCATATTATACATATATATGGTGTTACACACATACAAATATAAAATATACACATATACTGTAATAATTGGAATTTCCAATATTCAGACAAAAATTATGACCCCTTTCCTATGTGCTATATGGTTTTTTAGAATTCTAGATTATGCTACTAAGAATAGTTGTTGTTGTTGTTAGGTGCCGTCGAGTCGGTATCCGACTCATAGCGACCCTCATAGGGTTTTCAATGGCTGAGTGCTTTGGGATTGCCTTGGGAGTGGATTGCCAGGTCCTTCTCCACTAAGAATAGTACATTTCTGATAATGTCTCAGGTCTCATATGCAGACCTGAGGCCAGTAGTTAGGCAAGGGATAGTTTATTACCAAACAATGAAAGACCAGTTCAAATGGTAACCTGAGCAGTGGTAAAGCAATCACTAGTTTCTGTGATTAGCATGAACCATTCGAGGAGCATCACAGCAAATCCAGCCCATCAAATGTATCCCCATTGCACATCCCTCCCAGAAGTAGTTCCATCCTTATGATGAGAAGTAGTGCTATAGAAGAATGCAAATGATTCTCAAATATCCCCTTCCAACACATTGTTCTGAGGCTTATTGGATAGGATGATATCACATTAAAAGAACCATCTACTAGAACTCAACAGTTCTATTCCCACCACACAATAGCTCCTCTTCAATAGAGGAATACACTTAAAAATCATAGTAAGAGTGGCAGTCACCAAATTACAGGGATATATATGTCTGTCTAATGCCTTAGTAATTGCAAAGAGAAGAAAAAAACAGAGAACTCTTGTCTCCACCAGAGCCTGGCTCCAGGTACATCAGACAAAATAGTGGTGCATGCTATTCTGACTAATGAAAACAGGTGGGGAGAAGCTGATGATGGAGGTGAATTGTCACTCCATGAAGGCAATTTGTTGACCAGCCACAGAAATCAGGGAGGTTTTAATTATACTCTTTTTGTTAAAATTGCTTAAATACCTAAAAGTATTTATTTTATGTATCTCAGATCTGTTTTATAAACATATTCACAAATCAGGAAGAAATTCTCTAATACTACAGTATGATATTTTAGAAGGAATTTTATGTTCAAATGAACTTTAAACAGAAACCAACTTCCTAAAATATATAAAAAGTGGATCTTTATATGTTTACACACACACACACACACACACACACACACACACACACACACACACACACACGGAGTTTCCAGTTGAAATTACTTGAGTGGAGAAGGACGAGAGCCCTGAAGCCAGCTTCCTACTCCAAATCATGAATTTCTAGTGCTTCTTAAAAGGGAGTTCAAAAAAGAGATTGTTGCTTTATTATCACATTGTCCAAATTGTTTGTTAAATAATATCCTGTATTTATTTTCACTTCCATGTTCATGTCCAGTCTGAAATCACATCAGTCAAATTTAATCCACATTTCTATCTCCAGTAGAGTCAAAATTGTTAAAACTGTGGTATCATAAAGATTTGCTTTACAGATGGGTTTTAATTATCTTTTGTACTTCAATGGCATAAGCACCTCTGTTTTAGTGCCTCCCAGTGTTTCTGTCTGTATTGAATAAGTGGGCAATAGTATCAAGCTCTAATACATTGCATTAGAGGTTGTATAGGATGAATCTCTGCCCCTCTCTTGTCTGCAAAGAGGAAGACTGAACCAGAGAGAGGTAGTGTAAAGGCTATTTTACCCAAAAAGATTTTTTGAAGAAAAGGGTTTTGTCATTAAGTACCTACCTCTCAAGATGCAAACAACTGGGTATTTAGAGAGGAGAGAGGAAAGTATTCCCTGGTCCATTGAGGTAACTGACTGTTGAGAACAAAGAGCTTCTGCTAGTAGTTTTAGTAAAAGTAAGACTCTTAAGGATTAAATGAAAGAGTACATTTATTTTTAATAAATCTTCTGAAATATCATATCTTTTACATTATAACTCAAAATTTCTTCCATTTTTCTCTTGTTGTTTCACTCTAAAAAGGCAGAGTAGATAAGATATACAGGTGAAAAAAAGGCATATTTACATTTAGAATTTCCGTTCCTTTCAGGTTCCAAGGTTTGAGCTTAAATACTTCTGCTAAGGATGTGTGATAGAGAACATACCATTGTGTTCCTCCACCCCCACATTCATATATTAAAGCCCTAAACCTCGGTACCTCATGGTATGCCTGGGCTGATAGGGTGGGCCAAAAAATAATCAGAATGGTGTCCTTATTAGAAGAGGAAATTGTGGTACACAGACAGACATCAGGAATGTGCACCTAGAAAAGACCACATAAAGAGGCAGCAAGAATATGGCCATCTGCAAGCCAACGGGAGAACTGTCAGAAGTTAATCCCACTGACTCATTGATCTCAACCTTATGATATGACTGAAAATACCATGCCGTGAGTCAGATGCACCTTTGTATTCAATGTGGTGTCTTTACTTTTCAATAGTTTAAAGAGGTCTTTTGCCACAGGTTTTCCCAGTGCAATGTGTCTTTTGATTTCTTGATTGCAGGTTCCATGGGTGTTGATTGTAGAACCAAGTAAAGCAAAATCTTGGACAACCGAAATCTTTTCTCCCTTTATCATGAAGTTTCTTACTGACCCAGTTATAAGGATGTTTGTTTTGTTGATGTTGACTCAAAATCCCTACTGAAGGCCATGTTCTTTGATCTTCATCAGTAAATGTTTCAAATTCTTTTCACTTTCATCAAGCAGAGTCGTGTCATCTGCATAATGCAGGTTGTTAATGAGTATTCCTCCAATCATGATGCTGTGTCCTTCTTCATAAAGTCCAGCTTCTCTGATTATTTGCTGATTATTTGCTAAGCATAGAAATTGAAGAGGTACAGTGAAAGAATACAGCTCTGACACACATCTTTCTCTACTTTAAACCAAGCAGTGTTTCCTTGATCTGTTCAAATGTCTACCTCTTGATCCATGTAAAGAGTCCTCATGGGTACAGTTAGGTTCTCTGGTATTCCCATTCTTTGGAGTATTAATTTGCTATGATCCACAGAATTGAGTACCTCTGCATAACTGATAAAACATAGACAGACACCTTTCTGGTATTCTCTGATTTTGCCTAATATCCATCTGATATCAGCAATGATGTCCTTGGTTCCATGCTTTCTTCTGAGTCTGGCTTGATTTTCTGGCAATTCTGGGTCTATATACTGCTGCAGTCACTGTTGAATGATCTTTATCAAAATTTTGCTTGTGTGTGATATTAATGATATAGTTTGATGGTTTCCACATTTGGTTGGATCCCCTTGGGAGTAGGCACAAATATGGATCTCTTCCAGTCAGTTGGCCAGGTAGCTGTTTTCCAAATCTCTTGGCATAAACATGTTACACCTCCAGTGCTGCATCTGTTTCTTGAAACATGTTTCTTAGTATTCCATCAATTCCTGGAACCTTGTGTTTTGCCAGTTTCTTTAAGATGGTTTCCACTTTATCCTTCAATCCCATTCGTTCCTGATCATATGCAATTTCTTGAAATTCTTTTTTTTAATAATGACTGTATTCCTTCCATCTTCTGTTGATGTTTCCTGTATTGTTTACTATTTTCCCTGTAGAATCCTTCATTATTGCCACTTGAGGCTTGAATTTTTTCTTAAATTCCTTAAAAACAGTGTTCTTCCCTTTTGGTTTTCTAAAATCTAGATTTGTGTGTGTATATATATATGTGTGTATACATGTATATGTATATATATATACATATATATGTATATATATGTATGTATATGTATATACATATACATATATGTATATATATACATATATATACACACACATATATATACACACACACATACATATATATGTACATATGTATGTATGCATACACACAAAGAAGAGATGTAAATAGAAAGGGAACCATTGGTGGGGAGGAAGAGGATCAGAAAGGGGAGGGGGTCATGAGATAGTAAAGGGGGAGGTGAACATGAGCAATGTGTAATGATATGAATACATGGAAATATCATAATGAAACTCATTAAGTTGTATACTAAAAATTAATAATGAAAAAGTAAAAAATAAAAATGAAATGCATCATTCTAAGAAATAAAATAAAATCAGGGCTGATACCTTGTCTACCAATTGTCTTGCTTTTCACTGGCTATAGACTAGACTATAGACTAGAGTTAAAAGATGATGACAAGGGTGTGTGCCTTTGTGTATGTGTGCACGTGTGTGTGCATGTGTAGGTCAAGGAAGGCTGTAAAGGAGGGGTGGGGAAGGAGGAGTGCTGATAGCTCAGGACAAATCCACTCTTACCATTGGAAAGTAAATTCACCAAAATAGGGGTGTTGGTAGAAAAGATTATATCATCTGGAAACTATTCCTAAAAGCTTAGCTGGACAATCGATAGTGCCTCAAAGCGATCCATTAACCACATTGAGAATAATTCTGCAAAAAGTAGAATCCCAGAAAGTTGGAAGTAGCTGGGGCCTTAGAAGTCATGTGGTCCATCCCACTTGTTTTACAATTGTCAAACTGAAGCCCAGAGAGAGGATAGGACCCACTCAAGGTGTCATGATTTGAATATAAAGTGTCTCTCAAAAGTGATGTTCTTTAAAGTTGGGTCCCCAGCTGGTGACTCTGTCCTAGGAGGTTACGTAAATTTGGAGAAGGGTCAAGCTTGGATAAAGTAGCTGTCTAGGGGTGAGTCTTTGGTTGTTTTTACCTCAGACCTGCAGCCTGGGTCTCTCTCTGCTTCCTGCCCTTTGATGCTATTGAGGTCAACTGCTATAGCCCTGCCTTTTCTGCTATCATGCCTGTCATGCCACCCTTATGGACTAATCCACTAACTGTGAGCTCCCAATAAATCTCTGCCCCATAAGTTTGCTTTGGTTGATTTTTTTTCTGCTACACCAATGATTAGATGACTAATACATCAAATTAGTAGAACTGCAACTTGAACTAAAAAAGTCCTTTTTTTCAGACAACTTTAAATTAACCTGAAACCTGTTTCTTTACTAATTTTTCATGTTTTTATAGAGGGTAACAGAAATTTTCAAAGAGATATTCCCTTTAAATATCTCCATCAGCGAAAATAACAATGGAGTTAGAAGTAACTTATTATTTCTGCTTATTCTACATTTTATTTGGAACATGAACTGATCAGAAGTGGAATGACATCATAAGATGGTGGAAAGGAATTTCATTTGGGTGTCAGGAGACTAAGGCCCTTGAATCTTCTGTCACAAATGAGTTGTATGATTTTGAGGAAGTAATTTTATCTTGCATTCTGCCTTGTTATTTATAAAATGGGGGTATGCAACGGCATATAGAAAAATAATCCCACAAAAAGACATGCAAGTAGAAGAGAGACATTTGGTGGGGGGGGAAGTGCACAAGAGGGTAAGGGGGAAGTTATCTGTGCAATGTACAATGAAACGTATATATGGAAATGTCACAATGAAATGCATGTCAGAATGAAACATATTAAATTGTACATTAAAAATTTCCAATAAAGAAAAGAATTATAATTCAATGCTATGAATAATTATATGCTAGCAAAATAGATAACCAACATGAAATGGAAAAATTCCTAAAAAGATACAGGCTTCAAAAACAATTCAAAAGAAACAGAAAATCTGAATAGATGTATAGTAAGTAAAAAAACTGAATTAGTAATAAAGACATTCCCACAAAGAAAAAAAAAGATTATGTCCATGTTTTAACTCCACAACCTGTAAATGTAACCTTGTTTAGAAAAAAGGTCATGACAGATATAATTAAGTTAATGACCTCAAGATTAGAACATGCTGGATTTAGGGCAGGTCCCAAATCCAAAGACAGGTAACTTTATAACAAATAGGCAGAGGGGGACTTGAGACACACAGACACAACTGAGAAGGTGAAATGAAGACAAAGACAAAGATTGGAGTGAATGATCTACAAGCCAACAGATACCAATGTTTGCTAGCAACTACCAGAAACTAGGAAAGAGGCATGGAATAGATTCTAAGAGCCTCTTGAGGGAAATAAACTTGATAACACCTTGATTTTGGACTTCTGGCCTCAGGGAGCATGAATTAATACATTCTTTTTGTTGGTTTAACCCAACACCAAGATTCTAGTAACTTTTTTTTACAGCAGCCTTAGGAACTAACATTGGGGGATGAGAACTGGATTACATGTGAGGTTTCAGGCAGGTAATCTAAATCAACAAAATGGGCTGCTATGTGAAATATGAATGTAACTGTAATGATTAACAGAGAAGAAACAAGAATCTTATTGTCAGAGAGAAAATAGTGAGTGATGATCTGAACACTTATTTCTAGTCCATGGTTATCATGTGGGAATGCAGGCCCAGGATTCCAGTGCTTCTAGTTGTCAAGGAGATTTTAAAATTTTTTGAAATCTCTCCATGTAAAAAAAATGGAGGAAATTAATTTTAACTTTTAAAACTAAAAATTTGTTGGTTAAATATTACATCATCCCTAAAGTTCGGTATGGTTGTAATCTTCTGTTTTTCAAGTGGTTTATATTAGCATTGAAATATTTTATTATAACTGGAAGATTTTTGGTCCCAAACTCTGTTGGGACAATAGTAGCTGTGGTCACAGCGTAAGTGTAGCATCTTTTTTAGTTCATGTCTATAGGACAAGTCATGGAAAATAATTCTTTCTTTTGCTTTTTGTTTTGTGTTTTTGAGGTAGGGGTTTACTATGTAGAACTGGTTGGCCTCAACCTTGCTATTTTCCTGCCTCAGGCATGCGTTACCACATGCACCATTACATGCATGCAACATCACACCTGGCTTGACAAACACTTCTGAAATTTTAAGCTTACTAAGTCAAAAATTTTTCTTATTAAAATAAATCTCAGGAAGTATATTCTTTATCTGCATCACTTACATTTATTAAAAGCCTTTTTGGGTATGAAAAAGAAGTTGAAAGAGAATGTATTATTAGTTCATATCTAGGAAAATACAATTATACCTTAAACTATCCTGTTCTGCAGGGGCTGGGATTTAGTTCAGTTGGTAGAGCACTGCACTGCAGTCTCTGAGGTCCTGAGTTCAATTCCCAGCACCACAAAAATGGGAGAAAGACCTGGCAATCCACTCCCAAGGCAATCCCGAAATAGTCAGCCATTGAAAACCCTATGAGGGTCACTATGAGTCGGATACTGACTAGATGGCACCTAACAACAACAACAATCCTGTTCTGCAGAAAAGACATTCAAAAGCTCAGTTAACTTTTTGCATACTCACATTTGCAAGTTTTTATCCAGGAAGCATACATGTACCTTATAACTGCAGATGGTAAAGTTAAACACTTTCTAGAAAGGAGAAATATATCCCTCATACTTTGTAGTCAGACAGCATCATACTAAGTTCATTATCATATAGTATTCATGAGAATCATGGAGGTTTAAAAGCTTAAATCTTAGTTTCTAAAGAACACCATGTAAGACCTTTTCCCTTATCACTTTCTACAACAAATGCACTTCATGTATTCACTTTAAATTTAAGAGAAGAGGATGCCAAGACAAGTCAATGAGGAAGAAATAATCTTTTCAATACACAGTGCTGAGAAAACTGAATATCCACTTATAAAAGAATGAAGATAGCCCCTACCTCACATCACCTCATATCTTACAAAAAATTAACTCAAAGTAGATCATAGAGTCCTAAATGAATGAGGTAAAACTATGAAACTGCCAGGTGAAAAAATATAAACTTTAATGACCTTGGGTTAGGCAATGGATTTTTAGATAGGGCATCAAAAACT
>VMDO01040675.1:0-11750 GCA_007922755.1 Pedetes capensis | reverse complement strand
CTCACAATCCTCCTGCCTCCGCCTCCCTAGCTGCTGGGATTACAGGTGTGGGTCATCTTCTCAAAATAGACTCAGCCCCCATCAAGGGGTTTCCGGGGAGGTTTCGGCCTTGAGGACAGAGTGAGGGAGCCAGACAGCACCATAGTCAGATGCTCTGACCCATGAGCCAGCCTCAGCCTTCTCTGCCGTGGTTAGGCAAAAAGATTTTTCACTTGGAGTGGGAGACCTGGGTTTTCCTTCTAGATCTTCCAGTTACTGGTTTCTTGGCTTTAGGCTAACTTCTTTCCCCAGATCTTATTTTGTTGTGGGTTAATGCCATTTAAAATTGTCTTCTCTCCTGAGAACACAGGGGTGGGATTTAGCTCAGTTGGTAGAGGGCTGCTCTGCAGTCTCTGAGGTCCCCAGTTCAATTCCCAGCACTGCAAAAATGGGAGAAGGACCTGGCAACCCACTCCCGAGGCAATCCCGAAACAGTCAGCCATTGAAAACCCTATGAACAGCAGAGAAGCACCGACAATAGTGTTTCACCTGTTGTAAGTAGGGTTGCTATGAGTCAGATACCGACTCCCCGGCACCTAACAACTACAACTGAGAACACACATGCTGCTATAAGATCATGTATGTGGGAGGGCCTGCCACTTGAAGGACTGAAGGACGCAGAGGAGCAGGTGCATGATTTACTGCGTATGGTATACACTTTGGCCTACTTAGCATTCCAGACCTTGGAAGGAGAGAAGGAAGGAAGGAAGGAAGATTCATTTTAGGGGCTAATGAAGATAACGGGATCACTTTTGTGGTGATACGGATTTTTTTAAAACTCATACTAGATAAGAATAGGAGATGCCAGGGGCATGGCACACACCTGTAACTCCAGTGATTCTAGAGGCTGAGGCAGGAAGGTCCTGAGTTCAAGGCCAGAGGCAGCCTGAGCAACTCAGCAAGACTCTGTCACAAAATAAAAAATGAAAATAAAAAAGAGGCTGGGGGTGCAGCTCAGTGTTAGAATATTTGCTTAGCATGCCTGAGGCCCTGGGTTCAAGCCTTTACAAATGAAAATTTTTTAAAAAGGAAAGAAAGGAAAAAGGGGAGAAGATGTGCAGTATGAAATTAAACTTCTCTGATATTTTGATCTTTATTTCTGCCTCTTTGGAACAGGTGTTTAGTGTCCGGCTTCTCTACCATCTGCACTGACAGCTGTTAATGTACATTTCCGTCGAATGAATCTTCTGGGCATGTTTTTCCTACACCTCTCAGTTGTATTTTTGGTATAATGTAGAATTGACTTAAAATGGCACTTATATAAATAAGTCTTGGGTCCTTTCTATGGCCAGAGTTTCTATACCATCAAGTTGTTGGATGGATCAAGTATGTTGTTGTTGTTAGGTGCCATTGAGTCAGGTCTGACTCATAGCGACCCTCATAGGCTTTTCAATGGCTGATTGTCTCAGGATGGCTTCGGGAGGGGATCGCCACATCCTTCTCCCGTTTTTTGCAGTGCGAAGGATTGTGGGAAAGTGCCTGGCGTACAGTCAGCACACATAGCCGTGACCTATTGCTGTTAGGGTGGGACAGTGAATATGAAGAGGGAGAAAGAGAAAGAGCTAGAAAAAGAGGACCAGAAAGAAGAAAGAAAAAAGTAAACGAGGAAAGAAGGAAAGGAAGAGGGAGGGAGTGAACAAAGAAAAATAAAAGGAAAAGAAGAGACTGTGAGGCCTGGCAAAGGCCTAGAGATGATGGGCTGAGCTGATCCTGCCCAGGCCGTAGTCAGGATCACCTGGAGACTGTAAATGAATCCATGCAGGAGCCCCAGCTGGAGACCCAGAGCTGGTTGGTCCAGGGCTAGGGCTTGGGCTTTGGTGTATTTAAAAGCTTCCCAGGTGATTCCAGCTCCAGCCACACAGGTCAGGCCGGAGCACCCAGTCCATCAAGCTGTCTTGGGTCAGATATGAAACTCAGGGTTCTGTCCGTGCATGGTCGCCTCATACGTGGCTACTCCCAGGCCCCTTTCTCATTTCTTCTTTTGCTTTGCTCTGTGACCTGCAGATTATGTAGCTGGTCCTCCCTGCATCACCCCACGAGTGTACCTAAGAGGTATTGGGGTCCCTACTTACAGCTTGGCCTGCAGCCGTAGGCCTGTGGCATCCGATCTCATCACATCTCGAAAGCTAAGCAGGGTCGGGCCTGGTTAGTACCTGGATGGGAGACCGCCTGGGAACACCAGGTGCTGTAGACTTGGGAGAAGAACCTGGCAAGCCCCTCCCAAAAATCAATCCACCATTGAAAACCCTATGAACAGCAGAGAAGCACTGACAATAGTGTTTCCCCTGTTATATAGAGGGTCGCTATGAGTCGGATACCGACTTGGCAGCACCTAACAACAACAACTTACAGCTTAGGATGGTGTGGGCAGTCCTCCCCGAATAGACTCAGCCACCGATCAAGGGGCGTCCAGGCAGGCTTCGCCTTGAGGACAGAGTTAGGCAACCAGGCACTACCGCGGTCGGATGCTCTGAGCCCTGAGCTACGCTCGCCCTTCTCTGCCGTGGTTAGGCAAAAAGGCTTTGCACTTGGCATGGGAGACCTGGTTTCTCCTTCTAGATCTTCCTTTGGTGTGACACGCACAAGAGGGGCCCTGCCCTAACCCAAGAGCCACATCTGCCTTCCCAAGGCAGGCAGGGTCCTGTCCTGGGGTACAGTGAGACTCTCCCATGACTCCCTCTGAGCAGCAGCGACCCAGGCGTTTACTTCCACAAGGGTGCCTGATCTTTGAGACCTCCACTGATTCATGCTGTCATCTAAGAGACACTCGAATAGAACAATGACAGTGATGTTTTCAGTAAATGTTGACTTACTAATGAAGTCATGGTGAAAACAAGCTCTGATTCAAATCTGTGCGTGGAAATGTCAGTTGTGGAATCCGGGCAGTGTATCAACAGCTGCTCAACGTTCTGTATCAGGGGTTTGCTTGGGTAGCAAGCGAGCGAAGCTTCACCAGTATTTCTGTGATAAATGTAATACACTTAAGTTATCCTCAAACCACGCCTCTCCCGCACTTGCCCTATCCATGGAAACATTGTCTTCCACAGAAAAGGCCCCTAGTGTCAAATACATGGGAGACCACTGGTCTACATATTTGAAATTTTTTCCTGATAAAATATTGGCAAGGGGTATTTTTATTTACTTATTTATTATTATTATTTTGTGTGTGTGGTACTGGGGGTTGAACCCAGGGCCTCACACCTGCGTGCTCTGCAAGTGCTGGACCACTGAGTTGCACCCCCAGCCCTTTTTTTTGTTATTGGTTGTTGTTATTATTGTTTATTTGTTTTTACTTTTTTTATTAGAGATTTTTAGTGTACATCATAATGTGATTCATTTTGACATGCTTTTCATTGTGACAATTTTCATATATGCAGTTTGATAAACATTATTCATATAGGGTACCCCTTACCCTCCCCTATGCTTCCCCCCCTCCCCCTTCCCATCTAAGTTTCCCATCCAAGTCTTCTCTATCTTTTACTTAGTAGTATTTTTCTATATGTCCTTGGGTTCCAGTTCTGTTCAAGATAGAAACTTTTCCTGTAGTGGTCTTTGTTTTTGTCTTGTTAGAACAATTACATGCGATTTCTAGTCCATTTATATTGACATCATTCTTATCTTCCCTCCCCCCCTTTTAATGTGATCTGACCTTTGAGTAGGATTTTTCCTTCTTGTAATTTTGAGTCAGCTCCCTCATATGAGTGAGAACATGTGTTGTTTCTCTTTCTGAGCTCGTGTTCATTCACTTAAAATAACTTTCTCTAATTCCATCCATTTTGCTGCGAATGACCCTATTTCATTTTTCTTGATTGCTGAATAGTATTCCATTGTGTATATATACCATAGTTTTTTATCCATTCTTCTGTTGAAGGGCACTTTGGTTGATTCCATATCTTTGCTATTGTGAAAAGCGCTGCATTGAACATGGAGATGTAGGTGTCTCTGTGGTATGATGACGCATCTCCCTTTGGGTAAATTCCCAATAGTGTTATAGCTGGGTCATATGGTAGATCTATTTTTAGTTTTTTAAGATACCTCCATATTGATTTCCACAGAGACAGGGTCTCACTAAGTTACGCAGACTGCCTCTACTCTCGAACTTGTGATCCTCCTTCCTCTGCCTCTCAAGCTGCTGGAATTACAGGCGTGCGCCACTGCCCCCTGCAGAAAGGGGTATTTTTAAAACATAGTTTAAGAAGCACTCATTAAAAATGTGTTCATGGCTCTGAGCACTTCCTTCTCTTGCCCTCTGACCTGGAGACCCTGGTATCTCCTGCCTCAACTTCCGAGCTTGGGCTCCGAGCCAGATTTGTTGCGTATTTAGCTCCTCTCCTCCTCTGCCACCTCTGTTCTGAATGAGTGGAAGGACCGAGTGGGTTCCCAGGAAGCAGGGCTTTGTGCCCTGAAACATGGGAAGTCCCAGAAAACCCAGGGTCGTTGCCACCCTCTGTGTTGAGGATCATTGTCAGCAATGATAACAATGATTTCTGCACAGCATCTATTCAAGTCAGATTCTGGGCGACTGTCATCGCAAGGACTTTGCTACCTCTTCTTCTCTGGTTTTCTCTCTTCTTGTTTGCAAAGTGAAGGGATTGGCCCAAATAATCCTGACAGGGAGCCTGTTTAGTTTGCGATCGGTCTAGAGTCTCAGTTGGAGAATTCAACCGTTTCAAAATCATTAGCCAGAATGAGACAGACTCCTAAATAGTATTTTGATAAATCCTTTAGCAATTAGCCATTGAGGAAAGAGGGTAGGAAAAGCTCTGATTTCTAGTATTTGCCAATTTCAGTGTCAATGCTTCCACTATCACCAATTTCAAGCTGAAGGGGTGACATCACCCTTCTGCTGAGTTGGGCAAATTGTGCCCAATGGGCTCTCATTGGCCGCAGCACCACGATGCCACTGTACCTTTAAGCGGCAAGAAAGTAGGTCAGACAGTGGTCCCTTAGAGCATGAGAAGGGGGATTTGCTGAGCAGTAAAGGTGCTGTTAGACGGTATCATGGTTTACAAAGGAAACTCATAAACCGACGGATCATGGTCTAAAGCAGCGCCTGCCTTAATGGGTAATTTTGCAGTGCGCAATCTTTGGGCAAAGCTCTCTTGGGTCTGGATCTCCTTTGCCTGCTAGCATTTTCCCCACAGCCTCTCCTTGGTACCAAACCCTGTTAAATTATCCTATCCATTTGTTATGCTTCAGAAATCCTCGCAGAAGGGGCTGCTTTCCTGACATGTTGTCATCTCGGAGCATCCATAACTGTGACAAGTGAAAAGGTCATGCCTTCAAATATTAGCATTGCAAAGAAGCTATAATAATGATTTTTTATTTTTTTAAAAGATCCTTTTGACTGTTCCAAGCAGGATAGGGAAACATGGGTTAGTCAGAGCATTTTTGACTAAATGCTGGATTGATTAGCCAGAATTAAACCTCCCATTTTGATGAGGCCTGCATCCAAGAGAGAAAATAAGAGTAAAACTGTGTGTATTTTTTTTTTCAAAATAAAACAAGCAAATCCTAAACCAGAGACCCATGGCTCAGTTGATGCATTTCTCCCATAGTTGTTGTTGTTGTTAGGTGCCGTCAAGTCGGTATCTGACTCACTGCGACCCTGTGTACAACAGGTGAAACACTATTGTCAGTGCTTCTCTGCTGTTCACAAGGTTTTCAATGGCAGATTGATTTTTGGGAGTGGGTTGCCAGGTCCTTCTCCCTTCTCCCATAGAGAATGCAATAAAGCGTGTGCATAATTACTTTTTAAGAAAGGAAAGAACAGAAAATAAATAAGTCGTCAAGACAATCCTGTAGGTTTTGGCAGTCAGCTCTTTGGGTCGTTGCTTTAGGAGGCTGGGATATTGCGTTGTGGGGAGCGCCAGCCATGGCAACCCATTGGCCTCCTATGTGGCAGACCAGGAGGGGGACAAAGACCCTTATTTCAGACTGGCTCCCTCGCTCGCTGAAGGAAGTGGGAGCGTTAACAGACCTCGGGATTTGAACGAGATCACATTTGCCACGTCCTCACAGGAAATCTGTGCTTTTTTTCTTGGGTTATCGTTTTACAGATTTCTTTTCCTGTTCACAAATGCTGCATGGTGAGAAATCCTGCCCGTGGCCTTCAGACACCCGTGACACTGGAAACTAAAGCATTAAGATGGATGGGTTTCCAGAACACAGCTTTGTGATTGGAGTTTCTCTATCTTTTGGGAAAGACGAGGGTGTTGCAGGAACCAGGGTGCTTGTCAGGAATCAGGGAGAGACAAGGGGGCCATGTTTCAAAGCTAAATTATATGTGGACATCCGGGTTCTAATTCATGTTCTCTAGCTTTGAGAGGAAGAGTGAGGAGTAAACTATTTTTTTTCCTCTTGGGCCAGCAACAAGTTTATTCACAGTTTGCAATTTAGGTCACTTTTAGTAACTTCAGGATCTCTAATAATCATGACTTAGCCCCTGTCCCTCAGGAGAAAAGTCTTCAATGGAAAGCACCTCTCTCAACTCCTCTTGGTGGTAAGGCCATTGTGAGCCCAAGTTTCTACAGCCAATAACCATCCAGTAGGAAAGGAAAATGGTGACATCACCTTGCCTCACAGGCACTCAGTCTCTATTGTTCTACTTCATCCATCACATGATGGAAGACCAACATTCCTGTTCCTTCAACATAAACGCTGAACATTAACATCTCTTCTCACTCCCTTTTCTCTCCTCAGTCTTATCTGAAGAATACAAGATGGCGCTGCTACTTGGTAAAATAGTGTGGCATTTCCTCAAAATATTGAAGGTAGAATTTCTGTATGACATAGTAGGTCCTCTCCTACGAACTTACTTATGAAAAAAGAAGGCATGATGCATAAGCATCAAATTCACACTTTTATTTTATTTTTTTGCAGTACTGGGGTTGAACCCAGGGCCTCGGCTTGCATGCTCTGCAAGTGCTGGGCCACTGAACTGCACCCCAGCCCATTTTTTTTACTTTTTAAGACAGGGTCTCACTAAGTTACACAGACTGCCTCTGGTCTCGAACTCGCTATCCTCCTGCCTCCGCCTCCCAAGCAGCTAGGATTACAGGCGTGCACCACTGCGCCTGGCTCTTAATTCACACATTTGTTGAAGACTTATTGATAATAGCCAAAAGATATAACAACCTAAATATGTGTCACCTGGTGACCAGATACATAAAATGCAGTATGTCCATGCAGTGGGATACTATAGGCAATAAAAAGGAGCCGAGAAAAAAAAAATCCAGAAAGCTAGACACAAAAGAATAGATACTGTATGATCCCATGTGTAAGAAACATCCAGAAAAGGCATTACAGGAATGGAATATAGATTGGTGATTGCCTAGAACTTGGGTTAGAATCAGGAAGTGACTGTAAACGGGTAGGCAGGATTGTTCCAGGGCAATGTACATGATCTCACATTTTGATGTAGTGATGATCATATCTATATGCAAGTCTGGGGGTTGTCTAGGGCAACCCCCATACTTGCGTATCTTATATAATGATAAATATGCACACACACACAGACACATATATTTTAGTTAGGTGCCATCGAGTTGGTTTCTGACTCATAGTAACCCTACGTACAACAGACGAAACACTGGCTTCTCTACACACATATATATGGTAATGTAAATATACTTGTATTGATTTGAATAATGGCCCTCCCCCCAAATTAATGTCCCTTTCAAACCTCACACTATGACCTTATGTGGAAATGCATTCATTGCCAATATACTTGTTGTTGTTGTTAGGTGCCGTCGAGTCAGTATCTGACTCATAGCCACCCTCATAGGGTTTTCAATGGCTGACTGTTTCAGGATTGCCTTGGGAATGGATTACCAGGTCCTTCTCCCATTTTTGTGGTGCTGGGAATTGAACTTAGGACCTCAGAGACTGCAGCACAGCGCTCTACCAACTGAGCTAAATCCCAGCCCGCAGACATACTTGTTGTTGTTAGGTGGTGTCAAGTTGGTATCTGACTCATAGCGACCCTCTGTACAACAGGGGAAACACTATTGTCAGTACTTCTCTGCTGTTCATAGGGTTTTCAATGGCAGATTGATTTTTGGGAGGGGGTTGCCAGGTCCTTCTCCCAAGCCTACAGTTTCTGGTGTTCCCAGGGGGTCTCCCATCCAAATACTAACCAGGCCCGACCCTGCTTAGCTTCCAAGATCTGACGGGATCGGATGCCACAGGGCTAGAGCTGCAGGCGCAGACATACTTAGTCAACCTGAAAACATAGACCCTCATCTTCACTAATTATATATGCAAAGATGCTATTTCCACATAAAGTCCTATTATAAGATTCCAGAAGGATCTGGGGGGAACGTAAATGTGAGTTTGACCTCCAAAACTTTTCTTCCTGTAATTGAGGAAATGAAGTAAAAAGCAAGTAAAAATAGTGGTTTGCTTTGGTTATTTTCCAAATCTTCCTGGTCCCTTTTAAACCATCTCATTCTTTCCTTATGCTTTTTGAATGTCTTTAAATTTTTATGGATAAATATTTTAGAGTGTATCTGATCATTCTGCCATCTGAGGTCCTTAGTTAGGGGACTGATTATCAATCGTGCGGATAGTTTCCTCATGCGTTTTATAGTTTGCATTTGTGAGCTAATTTTCAACAGAGCCTTATCTGGGGGATTTCTGGTGGAGCGAAAGGGAGACCACATCCTGCCAGAGTGTCTTTAGACTTTCCTTTGCTAAGTTCTCCAGGCCAATTACCAAATTAGTGTTACTTCCAGGTTCATTTGTTACCACAAATTTCTCTTCAAATCTATGTATAGTTGGGCCAGTTACAAATTGTCAGGGGATGTGTTTTCCCACCTCTATCCAAGCCAAGCCGGGCTGGGATTCAGCTCAGTGGGTAGAGCGCTGCGCTGCAGTCTCTGAGGTCCCACATTCAATTCCCAGCACCGCAAAAATGGAAGAAGGGCCTGGAAATCCACTCCCAAGGCAATCCTGAAACAGTCAGCCATTGAAAACCCTATGAGGGTTGCCATGAGTCGGATACCGACTCCACAGCACCCAACAACAACAACAATACAAGCCAAGGCAGTATGCATTTCCTTTGTCATCTGCGCATTTTATTTTTATTTTATTTTAGTTTAGTTTATGCACTGGCTCTCAGGATAGAATCCTTGGTTGAGCCTTGACGTGGAATTCAGACTCTTCCCTCTCTGCCTCTTAGATAATCAAAGCACTGCATTGCATTACCTCTAGCTTACCAACATTCACGTTTGTTTGGGGCCTCTGATTGTTCACTCACTGTGTTGTAAGTTTAGAATGCATTCAGCATTCTAAATTATTATTATTATTATTATTATTATTATTATTATTATTATTATTTTGCGGTACTGGGGGTTGAATCCAGGGCCTCACGCTTGCATGCTCTGCAAGTGCTGGACAATGGAGCTGCACCCCCAGCCCTTTTTTTTTTTTTTTTACTGTTTGAGACAGGGTCTCGCTAAGTTATGCAGACTGCCTCTGGTCTTGCACTTGCGATCCTCCTGCCTCCGCCTCCTGAGCCGCTGGGATTGCAGGCGTGCTTACAGGCGTGTGCTACCGCACCTGGCCAGCATTCTAAATTCTTCAAATATTTGAAGGTTTATGTAATGGGCCTGGAGTCCTGCACCATCCACTGTCAAGAATGGAAGCTGCAGATTAATTCTGGGTGGAGGAAAGGAAACTCGAGAAGTTTCACAAGTAAAAGCTTTCACTTTTTTTCACAGTAAATTGGGGGTGAGATTCTCTGCTACCCTGGAAGAAAGGATGGGGTTTGAGGTCTCTGGGTAACTGATAGAGATTTTCAAGGTTAATAACGATTATAGAAATGAGAATGGTGATGTAATCCCAGCAACTCAGGAGGCAGAGGCAGGAGGACCGCAAGTTTGACACCAGAGGCAGTCTGTGTAATTTAGTGAGAGCCTGTCAAAAAAGTAAAAACAGTGGGCTGAGGGTGCATCTCAGTGGTCCAGCACTTGCAAAGCATGCAAGCATGAGGCCCTGGGTTCAACCCCCAGAACTTCAAAAAAAAAAAAAAAATGAAGATGGTGAGGAGTAATCGTAAGAATTGTTTACCAACACTCGGGGATCCACCCAATGTGATTAATAAGGAATTATTAGGACTCCACAGTTGAAAGTGGTAGAACTGTAGATGATGACAAGAAAGAAGGGTACAATTCCTGATGTTAAGCCCCCTTCCATAGTAATCGGCAAGTAAAATCATTTTCCTGGGTGTTGTGGGGCACAGGCTATGCCCCTGTCCCAGGTCTGCTGTCCACAGAGTTGGAAGACAACGACATCCGGTGAATATGAATCCACGTGGAAATCTCTCCGGGCCCCATTTAGTCCGGTTTCATTTCTCTGCTACATTCCCTTTATGTTGTTCATGATTCTTGCTCAGCAGTTTCTTAAGTAAATTTTATTTCCACGGCACGTCTCTCTAAGCATGACTTACGCGAGTGTGACGGTGGGGAGGATCGAGAACGCCACTTTGCTGAACAGGTTTTGTCCCTTTCGATTTTCCAGTTCCTGCCATGATCACGTCCTATCCAAACACGACCCTGGCCACGCAGGGCCAGAAGAAGGAGATGAGCTGCACAGCCCATGGGGAGAAGCCCATCATTGTCCGCTGGGAGAAAGAAGACCGGATCATCAACCCCGAAATGGCCCGTTACCTTGTGTCCACCAAGGAGGTGGGAGAAGAAGTGATTTCTACCCTGCAGGTAAGAGCAGGAGAAACAGAGAGCGGACAAAACAATATTGGAAGAACACGTTTGTCCCTTCACACAAGCACAGGCGAGACAGTGAGAAGTTGCTAAGAATCTGTTGGAACTGGAGCCGGGCACAGTGGTGCATGCCCGTAATCCCAGCAGCTCGGGAGGCGAAGGCAAGTTCGAGACCAAAGGCAGGCTGCGTAACTTAATGAGACCCTGTCTCAAAAAGAAAGGTAAAAAATGGGCTGGGGGTATAGCTCAGTGGTCCAGCACTGCCAAAAAAGAAAAAACCCAAAAAACAAACAAACAAAAACCAAAGGATCTGTTGGAACTGATTTGTGAAGTTCCAATTTTCTTTCCCCCCATACGGCAAAGATAACTGCGTAGCTTTTGAAAGTAGCACTTTATTGCAAGTATTATTAAGAGTAAAATTATTATGAATATTGCCGGGAACCCAAATGCCATTTTTAAATACAGGAATTTTTAATGATAATCCTGGAAGAATGAGAGCTTTTGCTGTGAACTTTTTTTTTTCCAGTACTGAGAGGGTTGAAACCAGGGCTTTGTGCATGTTAGGCAAGTGCCCTACAACTGACCTGCACCCCTGTTGTTGTTGCTAAGTGCCATCGAGTTGGTGTCTGACTCATAGCAACCCTACGTACAACAGGTGAAACCCGGTTGTCAGTGCTTCTCTGCTATTCATGGGGTTTTCAATGGCGGATTGATTTTTGGGAGGGGGTTGCCAGGTCCATCTCCCAAGCCTACAGTACCTGGTGTTCCCAGGCGGTCTCCCATCCAAGGACTAACCAGGCCCGACCCGCTTAGCTCCCGAGATCTGACGGGATCGGATGCCACAGGGTTATGGCTGCAGGCGGCTGCACCCCTGGGCCCTTTTTAAAATTTTTTTCTTTTGGGACAGTGTCTCACTAAGTTACTCAGGCTATGTCTGGTCTCAACCTTGTGATTCTCCTGCCTTTGCCTCCTGAGTAGCTGGTATTAGGG